>JAFVLL020036910.1:0-31443 GCA_021397915.2 Tor tambroides | reverse complement strand
TTTTTTATCTGAGTCTAAATGTTGTAGCGGTTTCTTGTGTTATTAAAGAGCCGACATTCAACCACGAACGGGAAGGAAGAGGAAATTTTGTACAAGAAGGAAAGAGTGGGGACCTGCATCACCGCCTTGCCTCTCTCACCAGTAGTCGCGCTAACCGTGTGGGTGTTGGTTTGCGCACTCGCTACTCATTTTCAGAACAGACAATAAACCAGATCAAACGCCTACCTTAATAGTACAGTCCATTGCAGATTTCTGTGGAGTTCATGAAGAAAATACTTTGGTAAACTTAAGCTATATAAACCAAGGTACTTTGATAACCCAGCTGAAACGCATCGACTTGTGTGCACAGGCGCATTTAGTCATCGGCGCAAACCATACTATTTTCGCTTAGACCATAACCGGATGGCAACGGTTTTTTTTCTTTTGAGCTCTCCTTTCTAAAATTGGGAAGTGAAGTCACACAAAAGCATCTAGCTCTGTTCCTTATTGGTGAACCCTTATTGCACTAACTCCTCGGAATATTTGTTAAGCCAAAACCTCCTGTTTAAAATTCATTGATTATAACGAGGTTTTGCAATCAGTTACAAAGTAATTTATTCAAATCTGACTTCTTTCCATTTAAGAACAATATAGAACAATTTTACATTTTTTCTTCATTTGCGGTGAAAATCTATTAAACGAAGATCTGCAACCTTGATTTGTATATGTGAACATTTTACCTAAATCTTTGTTTTTATCCACTTTTGCACTTTTATGGTATAGTCCTATAATTTTTTTCACCCTTTTCATTGCTTTTGATAAGCATTTAATATTAAGAACATAACAGGCATTAATAGGCTTATACATAGGCTTACATTTTATGTTATTTACCTTGATTATAAATAGATAACATTTGACCTTTTCATCAAACATGCATATCAAATAAAAAAAATGCAGGAAATCGTGCCTTAAGTTAGAATTCTCAAACGACAAACTTGATATGAAACACCTTATCAGTATCATAAATCAACAGCTGCATAAAAGCGCTTCAAAACTCTCGGAACTGGAGAATCCGTTGCGTTATGCACATATAGATTGTATATGTGTGTCCTTTTCTAAGAATAAAAGCAGATGATTGTCCAGTCCGTAAACTTAATAGTTTAATCATTAAACTTAATTATTCTGAAAAAGTATTTTAATAACATGAAGAGATGTTAGTGTTTAAATGTTTTTATACTACAAAAATATAAGTAGACTATATTTTTTAACATCTCTTCATGATGAATTTGGAGACAGGGCGTGCGCATGTGGAGGTCCCATGGGAATTTGACACTGATTGTATCCTCTTCAGTGAGCGGGCTCCTTCAATCACGACTCAATCCTTGCACGATTCGGCAACTTACTTTTCCAGATGTATTTTTTCTGCGCGCCGGAGGAAAATGGCCTGAGGTGTTTGTTTATTCAAGACCCTTGGGTTGGTCTTATCTGTCCAAAGCACTCACGCCGTGATTTCAGGCCTCCTCGACTCGGAATTTTACAGGCCATTGTTCTCTTGAATGGCTTTTATAGATACGAACTCCTCATTAAAGTCAAAGTTGCTGGTTCTGATTGATCTTATTTCTAACTTGCAGTTATAACATTTCTCCTCTCGTCACTTTATAAGAATGTATTTAGATCGGTAAGTGATATAGACCCAAACAAATTAGCATTAACTGTTCTAGTTTCAGCAAAGCCGATAGTCATTTATTAATGTAATTTATTAATAATATTTTTCATACAAACATGGACTTAATGCAGTTCAGATGTAAGCCTCTATTTTATATTCTTACGTATTTCGTTTCCTAAGTTCTAACAAGTTACACGCAAGACAAAACGAAAACGTCGTTGTTGTAGGCTAGTCTAATTTCCTATTCTATGAATTTACAAAATCTGATCTGTCAAATCATCATTATAATAATATCAGTAATTGTTTTACTTAGTTGGCTGTTATTAGGACTAGCCATAGACCAGCTAATAAAAAAAAACATAGGTTTTTGGTTTTAAAATGTATTAGGAGTTTGAAACACTAGCAATTTTTAGTACCTACTAGACCTCATTCAGGGAAGATCCCATGTTTAATTTCTGAATGAAAACGAGGCTGTGAGGGACAGACGTACAGTCCGTTTGTACTGACTGTCAAATGTCAAATTTTGACCACTTTTCGCAGAGTTCCTTGTCACTAAATGCGGTTTTGGAAATATGTTTCAATGTTATTTCCAGAGTTTCTTGTCACCAAGAAGCTAAATGATTAACACACATTCAGAGCACTAAAAGTAGAGGTTCCAAATGGGAGTTTTCGCAGTGATGCCACAGAACCAGCAAAAATAGTTCAGTGAACCGTTCTAAAAAGAACCATTTTTGACATTTGAATAGCCTAAACTAAAGAACCTTCTTTAAGATTCGTTTGCGCAATGGAAAGGTTCCATAGATAGCCTATTAAAGGTTCTAGATTCGAATAGCCTAACATTTATTTCTGAGAGAAAACTGTAGGCCCAATTGAACGAACTGTAATTTAATTTGCGAAAACTCGAAAGATTCATAGACCTATCGTCTTTCGAGATTGTTTAAGCCTTTTAATCTTGCATCGAATCAAAACATTTAGGTCAAACGGTCTCTTACTCGGGGGGAAAAATGTGAAGGGACATGTCTGTCAATCCTGCCGAGTGATGTTTTTTCTACTCCTCATGGACACCTTTTCTATGAATGGAAGGGTAACAAATCTGTGACTCCTGCCTGACGTCACGAAGAGTAAAAGGAGGGAACCGCGGTCACGACGCATTCCTTCACGAGACGTGCGGACACGCCCCATCGCGCACGGCCTCTTTATAACGGTCCTGAGGCACGCAGAAACAGTCAACAGAACTGTAAGGCAGAGCTTGAAGCTGTAGCAAATCCTTGATATCTGGAATAAGGACTCTGTGAGAACTTTAAGGTAAGGTTTTCTATTCAATAAAATGTTAATCTGTCATTTGCGAGATTTGAGATTTTTAGTATCAGTATTGTGAGTGTTTGAATCACTGGCTACCATTGAAAATAATGGACTGTTACACACAGATGTGTTTAATAAATTATACAACAGGGTGTGAGAATTGGACTGTTTTAATGGAATAATTAGGCTGACAAGACAAAACAAAACTAACCCACTACCCAGCTAGTGTAATTGTCTCAATTAGGCTATGCTACTTTTTCTTCAGATATGGAAATGTATCAAGCTGGATTTTATACAGAAGACTTCAGAACTCAGGAGGTTCCTGGTGGATTTGACTTCAGCTCATATGGTAATATCTTATTTCGACACGTTTTTCTCCACACAGCGTTTAAAAATTAAAATCTTCAGATATCTTTCAATATATAAATGATAACATCGAAGTCCATATTTGCATTATCACATTCAATTTGCCCTCAAGGGAAAAAATCTGTCAGATTTTGTGGGATTTAGTATTTCTCCAGCTTTGTTTCCTGAATGTCCGTGCAAAACATTTCCGTTGTCCTTGAGCTGCAAAGCCAGCATTGCAACACCCCTGTCAAAACCCTAAAAATCAGACCTTGACAACTTGTTTGTGTGCACTAATTCAAAGCTCATCAGGAAAAGGGGATGTCAGGCTATGCATGCTCTGAGATTTCGGAATGTCCAAACCAGGGATGTTGAAAAAAAAGGGGTGGTCGGGTTAAAGATACACCCGTTTTTTTCTGCTCCCTCCCTCTCTTCCTAATCCTTTCCTCCAGACTTCCTCCTCAAACAGATTTAGCACCCCCTCTCCTACACCCTTCTTCATCACTCTGTCACGGCCCCTTTACTAGTGTTTCCTTTTATTTCTAGCACAGTTCAGACTAGGTGTAGAAAACTTTATGGGAGGTCACATCCATTGATCCACTGTAATTCAGCATTTCTTCTGGCTCTCATTCATTTTGCATTTTTGATAATGTACCTCCAGACTGCAGTGATGAAGACCTGTCCTTTTTATTAGACAGCAAAGGACCTGCCCAACAGCAGTATCCAGAATCCTATTCAGAGCCCCAGAAGGACCATTTGCACAGTTCTAAAGGTAGCCATGTTATGGTGTACATATTCCTGTTCATTATATTAAATCGCAATGCAGACAAGTACTTTAATGATTACAAACATTTTTTGTGTGTGTTTTTAATGAATAGGTCATACTCTTGCAGTCAACTCCACTGATTCTGGACTCTTTAATCTGGACTCCTTTCCTGAGTTTAGCTGTTGGGCATCCTATACTAATAGTAAGTATCAAATGGCACCACTCAATTTTTTTCCCTTCTTCTTAAAATGTTAGAAATCCTTTTTTAAGTGACATGGCCTCATACAATGTAATTTCTCCAAAGTTCCAGAAGGAATGGTAGCAGACAGGCAGCAGGTTGCCTTTCAGGAAACAAATCAAACCTACCAGAACCTCGTCCCTCTGTGCACTCCAGCACAAAGCAGTCCATTCAGCCCAGGGATGGACACCAGCAGCCATTACCAACCTGGGAAAGGTCCAAATCACAGAGGAGCATCCGGTACCGTCAGTCTGGACCATCTGTGTAGGCATCTGAGAGATACATAGACTTATTATGAAATAAATAAATGATATGCTTGCTATCTATCTATCTATCTATAAAAATATCTCATTTTAAATAAATTAGGTATTTTTAAATATATATAGTATTTTTAAATATAATAAATATGATTTATAATATATTAAATAATTAATATATTATATTATAATATTGTTATAATTATATACTTTTTACATATGAGTGTGTGTGTGTGTGTATATATATATATATATATATATATATAATTTTTTTTTTTTTTTTTTTAATTTGTCATTGAAATATTAACTTTTTCTTTTGTTTTTCTTCTGTAGGTGATACTGAGAGAACATATGCCTTGTATGAGGCAGAGCAGCAAAGCAGGCCTACATATTGGTCTGATTATCCCTCACCCAGTTACTGCGCTTCCATGCTTGGACAGCCAGCATCCTCTTCATCACCTCCAGTTACTAAATCCTCTGAGCAGTTCTGTCCCCGTGTGGCCAAAAAGCGTAACGCACCGTCTCAAAGATCAGACAGAGAGGGTGAAATGACACCCATGTCTGCCTATCCAGGTGAGGCATTGTTACAGGAGCTCTTACACGATAAATATTTGTCATAACAGAGAGTGAGAATCATTTGTTCTTGTCGAGATATATAACTCAGTATTGTTTGCTGTCCACCAGGATCTGGACCAATCCAGCTTTGGCAGTTTCTTCTAGAACTTCTGCTGGATTCTGCTTGCCACACGTTTATTAGCTGGACTGGAGATGGCTGGGAGTTTAAAATGTCAGATCCTGCAGAGGTAAGATTCATAGTTCAACTAAAACACAACAATACATACAAACATTGTAAGCAAAAGGGCATTTGTTATCTTTACATCTGACATTTTCACATTCTCTCGGTTGCTCTGAAGTGGTCTTACTGGTTGGTTTAAGAAACTTAACATTTGCCTTGTATCCTCCAGGTGGCGAAGCGGTGGGGCCAGTGTAAGAACAAGCCAAAAATGAACTATGAGAAGTTAAGTCGTGGTCTGCGCTACTACTACCACAAAAATATAATTCACAAAACGGCGGGGAAGCGTTACGTCTACCGCTTTGTTTGTGACGTGCAAGGAATGCTTGGAAAAACAGCACACGAGGTCTTTGCAAGTTTAAACATCTCACCATCAAATGGTGCATCTCCACAGTCTGTAGTAAACACAAGCAGATCGGAGGAAACCACAGAGTCCTGGGCACATTAGAGAAGAATGCCTGTAATTATCTAAATGAACTGTAAATCATCAGAAGTCATGCCCTGGAAATAGTAAAGACTGAAGTTCCATTCAAAGATATGTACTTTAAACTGATTTGGACATCTGAATGAGTTGATTTTCAACAATGGATCTGAAATTAGCCATCAAATGCAGTTAGGCGCCTTTAGAAAACATTGTTAGCTACCTCTTTTGACGTTGGAACATTAATCTTGTAAATGTTTTTTTTTTTTCCTTAAGTAAACTGATGTTTTGACATCAGGTTGTGCAGTCTTGTAAATAAATTATGTTACAGTATACATCTTTTTACAAAATGTTGTTACTCGGTTTCAAGTTTATTTATGCACTGTTATTACAGATGGATTAAATGTTCTAAAACTGTGCTACCCTGAGAACCAGCGAAAATTATATGGATTCTGAGATTGTAGCAGATGGATGGAGTGTGCGTGAGTATTTACGGTTATCGACTCGTTCATTGCTCAGAAAAAAAAAGTGAAACAAACATGCAGGCGACACCCTGAGATCACAGGGGGCGTATCCCTGTAAAAACCTCCGTGAAAAACTTTAACAGCCACTGGAAGAGGCACGATACTTCTGAGCAACCATGCCGAAAAGTCCTAAGGTGCATCTGGAGGATACTTTTTATGATCTAGGGACGGACGAGCTAAAGAGGTTTAAAAACAAGCTGTGCGATCGGAAGAAAGCAGCAGGAGTCCGAAAAGCTAGACTCGAACAAGTTACCGACGCTTTAGATCTCGCTGCTTTAATGGTGAGCGTTTTTACATCGACTGGTGCGATTCCTGTAGCAGTCGAAATTTTAGAGGCTATTGGCTGTAATGAACAAGCAGCGGAGCTCAAAGAGAACGCAGGACACGGTAAGTAATCTATTGTAAAAGATGGCAAATAGCTTACGAAACTGAATGTAGAAGGAAGACGGCTGTTTGTTGCCGCTCGTTTCAGATCTTAACAAAACAAACGTAAATCAGTCATTTAAAACAATTCTTTACAAAAACGTTAAAACTTTCCAGACCTTCTTTGGAGGAGTCATAAATGCAATACAATATGTAAGTTGTAATATTACTAAAAATACGATAACATCATTTATATTCATAGAATTTCACTATTATACACAACTCCTTAAGTAGGCTATCTTTAACAACACGTTGTCTTATGAAAAATAATTCATTGTTCAGTAGGTCTACAGCAAAGGTGCCCAAACACACGGGCCAAAGTTGGCTAATAATAACCCATCATATCATATACACATATACACACATATACACACACACACACACACACACACACGCACAAAACGGGGGAAAACATGCCATTGGAGCATATCTTTTCATGTCTAAATTATCGTGGTGTTTTAACACTTTTGTTCTATTTTGCGTTGAAATATAGAGAATATACTGGAAGTGAATTTTATTTATTTTCATAAATTCAATATATTTGGATATAATGCAATATTTAATTTTTGGCCCTTCATTGTGAAAAGTCTGGGCATCTCTTACAGCATAGTAGCTAATAATGGATTGCTGTTCTTTGCTGTGTCGTAGCTGATATCATTTACAGTAAAAACATATTTCATACTGCAAGGCTGTATACAGACTATATTTAGACATGTTGCAGACAGGTGTAGATATGTAGCCTAAATATAGCTATAGTTTAGAAAGATAGTAAATATGTCGGGAAAGTATATATAATATATAAATATTAGGCTACACTAAATCTTAAATCACACAGCGATCGTCGCCAATTGGCTGATTTTGTATTTTTGTCCGCAAGCTCTCTAGGCTATTAATTGTTGGCGAGGATATTAGGGCTAATCGTGTCGTGTAAAAGCAGCATAACTAGTTCCTACCTTTCGAGTCGGACTAGACGGAGTTCAGTCAGATTCATTCAAAAACAGATTCGTTTCGTTCAGGTATTTATTTAACGGAGTGTCTATTTACACTAAGTGCAAATAGCCCGTCTTGTTGGCAAAGGCTATTTACACTAACTCCGCCCACTAAAGTGTGATTGAGTTAGTCAACTATACAAAAAGACGCTGATGCTATATCAGTTTCAATGGTGTAGATGGTAAAATACATGCATTTTGACGCGATCGACCCGAGTTCGAGTCCGCCTTTTGCCGAACTTTTTTTTCTCCCTTTTCAAATTTCATATTGCATCAGAAAGGCATTTATTTTAAATAAAAATGAAGAAAATAATCCAAATGTTGAAAATAAGAGTATCGGGTAGGGTTAGGGTAGGTGTAGGGAGGGTTTTATTGTCCCATTAAGGTGGCATCCATTTAATAATTTGAATTAAAACTATAATTTACACTCAGTACGTTATTATTGCGTACTGTTTTATAATGTACTACAATACTGAGGTGCAGATAATTGCCACTATTTGCAATAAGTAGTATAAATAGCAGAAAATCTTGCTATTTTAACAGTGTAAATAGAATATATAGCTAATTGCACTTAGTGTAAATAGCATATCTTTAAAAAATACTGCTATTTTCACTTGGTGTAAATAGAATCCATTGCTATTTGCACTTAATGTAAATAGCTTCCATCGCTATTTACACAGTGTAAATAGTAAATATCGCTAAAAAATATGCGATTTGCACTTAGTGTAAATAGCATCCATCGCTATTTGCACTTAGTGTAAATAGCATCTATCGCTAAAAAATATGCTATTTGCACTTAGTGTAAATAGCTTCTATTGCTATTTGCCCTGAGTGTGAATAGCATCTATCGCTATTTACACTTAGTGCAAATAGCCGCTGCCTTTATTTAAACTCAGTTAAAATGCATTAGCACCTTAAAAAGTGTGTTATTGTTGAGTTCTCTACAAAAGTTTCACCTCTCATATGGAGACTTGTAGTCTCGGGTTTCAGGTTGTCAAATGTCAAAACATAGGGGTGAAGAATATTATATATTATAATGGGATATGCTCATGACTTGTGTTCTGTTTTCTAGGTTTACCTGTGGCCCAGTCACGTGGGGATGTAGTAGACTATGGAGCAGGTCAGGGTCTGAAGGTTGAACTTGCTCTGTCAGATGACTGGCACAAACACTTGCATCTTACTCTATGCAGCCAACAATTTAAAAACAAAATTATAAGAGAAAAAGGACGGGAGGCAAGTATTCATCAGATTCATCATTTTTGTTAATAATACACATTAATAGTCTTCCTAATTATGATACAGAGCTGATGTTACTGTAGCATGAATGACAGTTGCTCTAGTCTGCTATTTAATTGGCTTCTGCATTAACATCTCTTGGCTGTTTTTTCTTAGATTTATGAAGTAAAAGACAAGTCTGTAAGAAAACGTCTTGCCCTGCTTATCAACAACATAGATTTTGATGATAAGGCTATGACTAGGAGAGGAGCAGACAGAGATGAAGAAAACATGGAATGACTGTTAAAGGGGCTGGATTATCAAGTTGTCAAGTACAAAAATCTCTCTGCAAAGGTGTGTAACTCTGGTCTTATGAAACTAGAAAAGTAGTATTCAGATGACACATACAGCATTTTATTGAAAGCCTTTAACCTTAACTCATTATTTAAGGTTATTATTATTATTTCTAAATAATAATTATCTAAAATCTTTTTGTACTTTTTATGTTAAGTGTCTTGATTGTTTTAATTGAGTTCATTTTATTGGTAGGACATAGGGAAAGCAGTCAAGGACTTTGCTCGACGTCAAGAACATGCACATTCAGACAGCACCTTTGTGGTTATAATGTCCCACGGCAAAAGGGATGCCATATTGGGTGTCCATTATACAACAGCCAATCCCTCTGATACCTTCCCAGTTGATCATATCTACCGCTGTCTGAACACTGAAAATTGTCCAGGTCTGCGTGATAAACCGAAGGTTATTCTTATCCAAGCCTGCAGGGGAGGTAAAATACAATTGTTCATTTTTTTTTCTTTTCTATTTGAGTTCTCAGGATCTCCTAAAGTCCTGTTGAACAAGCCTTACACATTCTTATCCAAATATCTATTCAGGGGAGAGTGGACGCTTGTGGGCCAGTGACGGTGAGACTGATGAGCCAATGGAAATAGAGGGCGATGACTTTGTGCACAAAGAGAAAGACTTCATTTCTCTGATGTCCTGCACCCCGGGTAAAAAATCCTATATTTGTCTGTGCTTTCGGGCTAGATTATTTTATATATACAGTGCCTTGCAGAAGTATTCATTTTTTTCACATTTATGTTGCAGCTTTATGTTAAACTGCATTAAATTACTTTTTTTTCCCACATCAATCTACACTCCATACACCATAATGGCAAAGCAAAAACAGAACTGTCACAACTTTGTAAATTTATAAAAAATAAAAAATCTGAAATAAGTATGTTGCATAAGTATTCAAACCCTTAACTCAGTACTTAGCTGAAGCACCTTTACAGCCTCAAGACTTTTTGGTTTGATGCAACAAGCTTTGCTCATCATCATTTGTTAATTATCTGCCATTCTTCTCCTCACCTGTTCACCTCTCAAGCTCTGTCGGGTTGGATGGGGCAGATGCACATTTTCAGGTTTCTCCAGAAATATTTGATTGGGTTCAAGGCCAGGCTGTGGCTGGGCCACTCAAGGACATTCACAGAGTTGTCTATAAGCCACTCTTGCTGTGTGCTTAGGGTCATTGTCCTGTTGGAAGGTAAACCTTCTGCCTAGTCTGAGGTTCTGAATCCTCTGGACTGGGTTTTCATGAAGGATATCTCTATATTTTGGTGCACTGAGCTTGTCTTCTACTCTGAGGAGTCCCTCAGTCCCTGCCGCTGAAAAACAGCCCCACAGCATGAGGCTGCTACCAGCACACTTTACTTTTTGGATGGTACTCTGCAGGTGATGAGCAGAGCTGGTTTCCTTCAAACATGATGCTTAGAATTGAGATACATCAGACCAGAGAATCTTGTTTCTCAGAGTCTGACGGTCCTTTTAGGTGCTTTTTTGCAATTTCCAAGTGGGTTTTTGTGTGTCTTCACTGAGGAGAAGATTGAGTCTGGCCACACTGACATAAAGCCCAGATTGGTGGAGTGTTGCAGTGATGTTTGTCCTTCTGTAGGTTTCTCCCATCTGCATAAATGATCATGGAGCTCAACTAGAGTGACCATCAGCTTCTTGGTCACTAGTCTAGACAAGGCCCTTCTCCATCAGTTGCTCAGTTTGGCCAGGAGGCCAGCTCTAGGAAGAGTCCTAGTTGTTTCAAACGTCTTCCATTATGGATAATGAAGGCTACATGATTCTGTGAACCTTCAATGCAGCAGATTTTTTTCTGAACTCTTCCCCAGATGTGTGGCTTGAAAAAACTGTTTCTGAGCTCTACAGGCAGTTCTTTTGACCTCAGAGCTTGGTTTTTGCTCTGATATGCATTTTCAGCATTTAGACCCTTTATTAAGATGTGTGTGCCGTTCCAAATCATACCCATTCTATTGAATTTGACCCAGGTTAACTTCACTCAAAGTGTAGTAACATCTACAAGCAATATGAATGCTCCTGAGCTAAATTTCAACTGTCCCAGATAAGGGTTTGAATACTTATGCAATGGAATCATTTATGTTTTTTATGTATAATAAATTTGCAAAGATGTTAAAAACCTGTTATTTACTTTGTCATTATGGTGTGTGGAGTGTAGATTGTTGTGGAAAAAAAGTTAAAGCGGTTTAACGTAAGGCTGCAACATAAAACGTGAAAAAATGAAGGGGTTTGAATACTTCTGCAAGGCACCGTATATATATAACAAATGTGAGCAGTTTTGAACTTTGTTTTTCATTATTAGCATTGTTTTTTTAAAGTTTAAAAGCACCTAATTCCACCATTGAAATTTCTCTACAGACACCAAATCTTACAGGCATGTTGAGAATGGAACATTTTATGTCCAAAACGTAGTGGATGTGTTAATGAAATATGCACATGAGGATCACATTGAGGAACTGTTCAGAAAGGTAAATCAGACGCTGCTGCAAAAGCATCCTGTGTGAATTACATTTCTTTCAAAAGATCAGAAGTATTTTTCATAACCGTCAGAACTGTAGTTTCTTGTGACCTATGTTCATTATGTTCTCTTTTTACAGGTTATTCAACGCTTTGACAGCTCAGATATGATGGGGGGCTACAGACAAATGGCATGTAAAGACAGAGCGTCTCTGCCAAAGTTGTTCTACCTATTCCCCGGACTCTGATGAAGTTGTAACCTGTTTTTGACTCCTCATCTGTGAATTTCATGTGAACAGTCTCTATATATGTCTGAAAAAAGTTCTTTGGAAAAAAAAAAAAAATTGTAATTTTTAGTAATTGTTTCCAAATGAATTGATGGCTTTAGATGTATTTACTCTGCAGAGAAAACATGATACATAAAAGTCCTCTCTTACACGAGCACTGTTTTTTGTTGTGTGTTATACAAAACCAAAGACCTTAAAACACCACTGGCATAAATAACACGCCCTCTAAAAGTTTGTGTATAATGTGTTGAGTGACAAAAGATAGTTCCTAATGTTCTTCCTTTTTATAACAGCTACAGCTATAATGAAGTCTTTGCATTGGATGATAATAATAAAGCAAGCACAGATGCACTTCTGAAGGAAAACATTTTATTAGATATTACATTATCTTGAAAACCAGTCTAAAACTAGTTTCCTTACAAGGGACTGTCTTACAAAAAAAAATGCTGCATGTGAAGTGTTTGACTGGAAGGATTGAGGAAGTAAAGCTGACTCAGTTTTTCCAACTAACAATGTGTGAACCTAACAACGATTTCAGGAGATCACGGTGAGCTCCACAGAACCTTGTACAAGAGGAACCTATAGGGATGTCTGTATGCATGTGTGTGTATGTAATTTTCATTGTTTCATTGAATCAAATTTCTGGGTTTGTTTATTTATTCATTTTTTATTTATTTAGGATCATGAAAACTGTGGGAAAGGAGACACAGGTGCCTCCTGTGTTCCTGCCAAGTATCATGACTTTCTCCGAGGTACAGTTTGGTTGAGTCAGGATGCCTGAGTGCTATAGATTATGACATCCTTCAAATTAACAGCGACTGCAGCTTTCTTTACTGAGAAATTCTATACTAGTGAAATCACATAATTAAACAGAGCATACATTGCAAATAGTGCGTTTAGCTGCTGGATTACAAAACTGTAGATTAAACCTTGTCCGTCTCATAACAAAATAACATGGATTGTGCCTCTAATGCTTTCAGAAAAGTACACTTTCTCGTACCCTGTCTACAAGGAAGTGCCCTATATACTGCGGAAAATGTTTAGCCTAAAGACACACCTACTGTACGCATATGAGATCCTCCTCCTCAGCAGCTTGTAGAACAGGCACGACACTTTTATTGAACTAAAGAACCATGGAGAAAACTATTAAGGATCACCTGCAAGATATTTTTGATGATCTTGGTGCGGCAGATCAGAGAAAGTTTAAGAGCAAATTGTGCGACCGGAAGACAGAGCCGCGCGTACGACGAGCTGCAATCGAGAAAGTTCAAGATTCTATAGATCTCGCCGATTTAATGGTGAGCACTTTCACGATGACTGGTGCTGTTGCTGTAACAGTCGAAATTTTACAGGCGATTGGCTGTAATGAACAAGCAGAGGAGCTCACCAAGAACACGGAACAATGTAAGGAAACTATTATAAAAGAACTCAAATACAATTCTCAAGGAGTAGACAAAGAATGAGGCAGAAGTTCTCTTTCACTCTAGTGAGATGAAGCTTAAGAAACCAAAAACAGGAGAATAGTGCACGCTGTTTAGCTGGGTTAATTGTTGCACGTTATGTCACGTTTTAATGATTATAAATAGTCGGGAGCCGAGAACCAGTTCTTATTTACAATTGGTTCCATTTAAAAGAGAATGCGAACTGCGTTTGTTTTTCGCAAATACTAGTTACTTTAAGTAACCTACTAAATAGAATTGACAGGAAAAATTTGAATTCTTTTCGATACCTATTTCTAATTGTACTCCTGAGTTGACTTCAACTCAGTTTTACTTTCAATTTCCTTTGACGTTCGTGTAAACCGCCATTTGATTGCAGTCGTTGAGGAGAACAATAAGGACACAGGGAAAGGCTAGTTAAATAATCGGTAATAATAATAATTAGCTGTATTCTTCATTAACAACCTCATCCATATATATTTAGTTTTCTGTGCACATGTGTATGAATGAGCAACGTGGAGATTTACTGAAAAAATCATTAACTTTAACTTGTTTTTTATGGAGCGAAATTTGTGCCAATATTCATCAAACAAATCCAGTGTTTTGCAAATAAACACAATCTGCTTTGCAAATAAAAATTCGACTTTCAAAAAAACGCAAATTGATTTGCAAATACAAAACTCTATTTGAGAGAAAATGCAAAGGTATGGACAAATATATGTATTGTGTGTTACAACTGTGAGACTCATTTGCCTTTTTATGAGGAAACTTGGCTTGGTTTTCTCACAAATGCGTGCGGGCTGATTTTCTCACACGCGCAATTGAGCAACTTTCTTTTCCAAAAACAGCAGATGGCGCTGTCGGTCAATTTACATTAGTCTCCCGAGACCCGAAACACCTCTTTACCTTTTCAGACCAATATGAGTGGGGAACAGGTGAGTTTCTGTCTTACTATCTCTATAATTAACCATTTAGATGTTTTCACAAAGCGTCAGTGACACTACAGTGTCAGTGAAATTCACAACAAGTGCTGTAAAGTTATTAACATGATTGATTAGTTCAAAAATCAGGAGTGACATGGCTAAACATTTAACTAGGCTACAAAAACTGATCCATTCTCCTATGGGGCGCCGTTTGTAAAGCGACTCACGCTGAAAATAACAGCAACATTTTGTCACATTTAGCTTCAAACTATGTTTAAAAAACTGGTATGAGTTTTTGACGGTCACTTTTTAGCACATTTAAAAACAATATTTGTCAACTTAGGGATATTTTAAATAGTTAAATCTAAATGTTAAATGTTAAATCTAAATGCTAAATCTAAATGTTAAATCTAAATCTAAATGTTAAATCTAAATGTTAAATCTAAATGTTAAATCTAAATCTAAATGTTAAATCTAAATGTTAAATCTAAATCTAAATGTTAAATCTAAATGTTGAATCTAAATGTTAAATCTAAATCTAAATGTTAAATCTAAATGTTTAATCTAAATCTAAATGTTGAATCTAAATGTTAAATCTAAATCTAAATGTTAAATCTAAATCTAAATGTTGAATCTAAATGTTAAATCTAAATCTAAATGTTGAATCTAAATGTTAAATCTAAATCTAAATCTAAATGTTGAATCTAAATGTTTCGGGGGAAACTAAATATTTAACTAATATGCAAATTAAAAATGCCGGTAACCGGAAGTGCCAAAATAAAAGCTCGAGGAGGTCAGTGTGTGTTTATAGCATGGTTTATAGTGTCAAATAACGAATAAAAACCGTTGTCGTTGTAACGTTAGAAACATTTTGAATAGCCGCCAGGACGGCTCTGCCGATGCTCTCGGCTAACGCCGTTTCGTTGGACATTTTGAACGACGTACCTGGTCCGGGGCGAACATGACAGAGAGTGATGAGTTGACATTCAGTCAAAGTGAGCCCCCTCGTGGCTGGCTATTATGGCTACAGGTCATAAGTCCCGCACTTTTCATAGAAGTGACACTAGCCTACTCTTCAAATACAGTTTCTCCAAACGTGTTTATTATTTTAGGTAGTTATTATCATGATAATCCATGTCCAAGAGTCCACTTCCTCGGATGAGATGGTTTTTATTCGTTATTTGACACTATAAACCATGCTATAAACACACACTGACCTCCTCGAGCTTTTATTTTGGCACTTCCGGTTACCGGCATTTTTAATTTGCATATTAGTTAAATATTTAGTTTCCCCCGAAACATTTAGATTCAACATTTAGATTTAGATTTAGATTTAACATTTAGATTCAACATTTAGATTTAGATTTAACATTTAGATTCAACATTTAGATTTAGATTTAACATTTAGATTTATATTTAACATTTAGATTCAACATTTAGATTTAGATTAAACATTTAGATTTAACATTTAGATTTAGATTAAACATTTAGATTTAACATTTAGATTTAACATTTAGATTCAACATTTAGATTTAACATTTAGATTTAGATTTAACATTTAGATTTAACATTTAGATTTAGATTTAACATTTAGATTTAACATTTAGATTTAACATTTAGATTTAACATTTAGATTTAGATTTAACATTTAGATTTAGCATTTAGATTTAACATTTAACATTTAGATTTAACTATTTAAAATATCCCTAAGTTGACAAATATTGTTTTTAAATGTGCTAAAAAGTGACCGTCAAAAACTCATACCAGTTTTTTAAACATAGTTTGAAGCTAAATGTGACAAAATGTTGCTGTTATTTTCAGCGTGAGTCGCTTTACAAACGGCGCCCCATATTCTCCGTACCTCTTATTCTCTGTTGGATCGCGGGATGTAGAATATACATATATATTGATACAATTGTTCAACATTCAAAACAATGCAGGGGTATAACAATATATTGTGTCACAATATATTGTAATACTAAAATGCAAATGTATAATAGATAGCAACAATATTGTGTACCAAAAATTAAAGCATTTTGAATTTTATTTTTGTTAGGTCAAGTAAGATTTGTCTTTCTGCTATATATGTTGAGACATAGCCTAGAGTGGAGAGAAATGTTTAAACTTTTACTGCAGAGGTAGCCTACAACAAGTATAAAACTACACATAGATAACCTACTGAAAGGAGTAGGCTAAACTAATTATACAAATAGGCTACTATAATCAAACTAATTTAAGTTCAGGTGAGCTTTATTGTGATTTAGCTATGTAAATGTACCAAAATATAATCTAAACATTAATATCCCTTACGAAAATTAACCATGGTTTTATTAAATAAATACCATGGTATTTGTAGTAAAGCTGCTATATTGAAATGGTAACCTGCAAAAAAACATGGTTACGACACATTTACTATAGTAAAACCAACTTTAATTTTTATAAGGGATATCATAGTTTATTATCATATTTATGTTTATATAGGGTTGTGATGGTGAGGAAATTTTCCCACTGGTTAATCAACGTGTGACAACACCGGTAATACCTGTATCACCGTGGTGGGGTGTCCTTTGAGTTTTCCCTCTTTCCCTCCGCTTTTAAATAGCTTGTAAAAGCACCATGCATTTTACTTTCACTTTTAAATTAGCGGCAATTCGGCGTCAATCAGTTGTTTGTTTTTTGTTCATTTGAGTTTTCCCACTTTCCCTCACTTCCCTTTGCATAAATAGCTTGTAAATGCGCCATGCGCATTTTACTTTCACTTTTAAATTAGTGGCAATTTGGCATCAATTGCTTAAATTCAATTCAAGCAACAACAACAACATAGAACACATAACTTTTATTAACAAAACGAATAAAAATACACCATGCTATATGCCCAATATAAAATAACAAATAACAAATTTTAAATAGGTATACAAAACTGAAAATCAGTAAAGACTGAGGAAAAAAATAGGCTAATTATAAAACGTAGAAAGTTTATTAGTGATTAAGAAAGTTTGGAGGCACGGCCTGCATACACTTTGATATAAAATAATGGGAAAAATATCATAGTTTAAATAAAATAAAAATCAGCAAATACTGTGGAACCAAACAAATGAGAAATGAATGTTTAAAAAAAAAAAACTTCCAATATCCCCTTAGATAAATGGGAGGCAACAGGCTTTTCAAAATCCAAGATATTTTTAAAACAGGCGCTTTTACGTTTGGTTTTGAAACTCTTCTGCCATGGTCTTGTCTGTCTCACCTCACTCTTCTTGTCAGTCAGCTCGACTCACTCTCCTCACGTGATAAATGAAATCTGATCTGTGATGCTCGACTGTCGTTCGTTCGATGTGCTTCATTGAGCAGCCGCGTTCAGTTCTAATTGTGGTGTCTGTTCTCTAACTGAACTAAATGATTTTAATTACTATTAAAAAAATCTAAATGATGGTGAGGGACGGTGCCGCAGATTTTGCCGCAGGTGGGCAAGTGACGTAACCGGTGTTGCGGCTTAACACCAGTATCACCGCCAACACTGTCTATTGCAGCAAGCCTAATATAGGCCTATAGTACAGTAATATACATGCCTTGTACAACATTTAAAACTAAAAGTGTCCTGTAAGGAGATATTTCATATTTCAACCAATATACCAGCAGATTTTAGTCTGACAATAGCCTGTTTGGAAAAATCCAACTAAAATTATGTAGCTTTTTATACAAGGCCGAGCAACATTTTAACTCATGAAGTTAAGAATAAAAGGCTATATCAGGAATTATATTAGTGGCTCTTTAAAATGCAAACGTTCATCATCTGAGTCACTCCTAGAAGAGTCCTGGCTGTCCAGAGTGTGTCTTCACCCGTGTAGCATGCTGTTTATTAAACCACTGTTTATTAAAATGCTGAATTTAGTATTACATCAGCGTGAACTTGAACTTTCTCCCCAAGTCACAGGACAAGAGTGACACCAGAAGAGAAATATTCATCATTTTTCTTAGCTAAAAAATACATCATTATTTTAGACAAATGATAGCGCAGTGTTACATCATTAAAAAAAAAAAAAAGTTTTAGATATTGTACTAAATAATGTAATTTGTTTTCATTTTTTTTTATTAATAATTAATGACCTCTTGGGTGATATTAATATATCTGATACTAAATTAAATTGTCTAAGCTTTCATTTTTGGTATACAATATTGTTACTATCCACTATACGTTTGCATTTTAGTATTACAATATATTGTGACACGATATATTGTAATACCCCTGCATTGTTTTGAATGTTTAACAATTGTATCAATATATATGTATATTCTATATCCCGCGATCCACCACAGGATAAGAGGTACGGAGAATGGATCAGTTTTTATAGCCTAGTTAAATCTTTAGCCATGTCACTCCTGATTTTTGAACTTATCAATCATGTTAACAACTTTACAGCACTTGTTGTGAATTTCACTGACACTGTAGTAGGGTTGCTTTGTGAAAACATCTAAATGGTTAATTATAGAGATAGTAAGACAGAAACTCACCTGTTCCCCACTCATATTGATCTGAAAAGGTAAAGAGGTGTTTTGGGTCTCGGGAGACTAGTGTAACTTGACCGACAGCGCCATCTGCTGTTTTTGGAAAAGAAAGTTGCTCAGTTGCACATGTGAGAAAATCAGCCCGCACACATTTGTGAGAAAATCAAGCCAAGTTTCCTCATAAAAAGGCAAATGAGTCTCCCAGTTGTAACACATAATACATATATTTGTCCATACCTCTGCATTTTCTCTCAAATAGAGTTTTGTTTATTTGCAAATCACTTTGTGTTTTTTTGAAAGTCAAGTTTTTCTTTGCAAAGCAGATTGTGTTTATTTGCAAAACACTGGATTTGTTTGATGAATATTGGCACAAAATTTGCTCCATAGTTTTTCAGCAGCTCCACTTGTTCCTTCAGCAGGCCCAAGCGCTCCATCTAATGGTGAACAAGTGTAACTGTTTTTGGTTTCAAATTACTTTACTGTTTGGTAGAGACAATGATAAAGTTCATTTCTAACCAAAAATATCACAATGCATAGAACTGATTAATATAAACTCCATAATCAGCATCCACACAATCCAACCACATGCTTGTTTCCATCTTTTTCATAGAGCACTTCATCGATAGGAATCGGACAAAGCTGATAGGCCGAGTGACTAACGTAGACGGCATACTAGATGAACTTCTTCAGATGAGAATCATCACAGAAGAGAATTACAGTACCATCCGTGCTGAGAAAACCCCACAAAGCAAGATGAGAGAATTATTTATAGGCCCGATTAAATCTGCTGGCATTAGAGGGAAAGATGCCTTATACAAAGCTCTCAAAGAGGTTGAGCCTTGCTTGACAGAAGAACTGGAGCGTCAATGAAAAAGCCTGGATATTTTTTACATTTAATGTTTTTTATTTACTTGTTGCCTAATTAGTATACAAGATACATTACCAAATCAAGAAACTTCCGTTTTTTAATAACAGCAAATAATGTTATTTAAACATTTTAACTTGCCATCATTTGAAAGTTGTTTCCCCTACTTTTTTTTCCCAAGAAGCCAAACTGTCCCAAAATAAGGTGCATCCAAAATCTTACTTGCTAACTGAAGTTAATAAACACTTGTCAAATATCTTTGAAAAATGGTCTTTGTCGACTTATCTTTTTATGACCAGTCAATAAACAAGCAAATCAAGAAATCAGATTTTTTTTTCTTTTCCGCAAACCATTTTAGTTTCTTTAGACTGATGTAATTCACAATTAAAATGTCTATTTATTCAGAGTCTTTATATTCCTGATTCAACTTTGCATATAATGTCTTATTAATACAATATTATATTTGTTTTTATTGCTATGTGACTTAATCATTCTGCATTCTGCTTTAGCTTAGTCAATGCAATGCTATACTACTGTAAAAACATCACTAGAAATATACAGAGGTTTATATTGGCTGCAAGACTAGCCCTCCTCCTCCTCCTCCTCATTAAAGGAAAAGTTTACCCAAAAATGAAAATTTACTCACTCTGTGGTCATCCAAGATGTAGATGAGTTTGTTTCTTCATTGGAGCATATTTGGAGAAATTTAGCATTACATCACTTGCTCACCAGTGGATCCTCTGCAGTGAATGGGTGCCGTCAGAATGAGACTCCAAACAGCTGATAAAATCATCACAATAATCCACAAGTAATCAACATGCCTCGATGTTTGTAGTAAATGCATCATTAGGAATTTTTTGACTTTAAACCTAAATACAAGTCTTCCATCCATAATATTGCTTCCTTCAGTAAAAAAAAAAGCTGTCTCATCTGAATCAGGAGAAACATATGCACAGATCAAGCATTGTTTACAAGTGAAAAACAGTCCAAAACAGTTGATTTTGATGTGAGAGGGCAACAGGGAATGGATTTTTGCACTGTAGGAAGCGTTATTATGGATTATGGAAGCGACAGTTTAAAGTTAAAAAGCCTTAATGATGGACTTGTTTCTTACAAACATGCAGATTTCACTTCACAAGATTGAAGGATGGACTGGAATCGTGTGGATTATTATGATGTTTTTATCAGCTGTTTGGACTCTCATTCTGACGGCACCCATTCACTGCAGAGGCTCTATTAGTGAGCAAGTGATGTGATGCTAAATTTATCCAAATCTGTTTAGATGAAGAAATTCATCTACATCTTTGACGGCCTTGATCTTTTCAGCAAATTTTCATTTTTGGGTGAACTATTCCTTTAAGACAATGTATCCAATATATTAGCAATAATTTAGTAATCCTAGTCTCTATTCACTGAAGACAATAAGACTACTAACCAAAACTGTAGTTATTCCAAATAAATGCCATCACAAGGGTCTTTCAACTCAACGAGTCTGTGAAAACACAAGATGAAAACAGGACATTTGGAATCAAAAAGATATAAAGTAACATTATGCGTTTAGTGTGAAACAAACAACACAAAAGTGAGCCTTACTTGCTTTGAGAGCGTGCAGCTTTTCTGGCCACTCGAGCTTCGTTCTCAGCGTAGATCTTCCTATAGCAGTAAATCAGCACTGCAATCATCCACAGCTGCAGAACTGCGATCAACACGTACATCATGATCTCAGAGATCACAGCCGTCAGCTCAGGGTTGGCTTGGAGAGTAACGAATTCAGATATTCAGATTACATGTCCAAATGCAAATGTATCACTTGTAAAAGGGTCTCAAATGGATCTCACCTTTTTCCACAACTGTGAGTTCCACCTCTTTACTTATTACCACATGTTCCTCATCCAGAGGAAGGTACAGCGTACGGTGGAAGGTACAGAGGTAAGTCCCAGTGTCATTATATGTGACATTGTGAATAAAGACGGAACCAGTTTGCAAATCCTTTGTCCCCATAGTTCCTTGCCACTCTAATCTTCCCTCAAAGTTTTCATGAAGAATGGTGGGGTTATTATATTCATACTGAAAAATCTGAGAAGGATAGAGATTATTACTAAAAAAAATCAGTCCTTAAAAATGTTTTCAAGCGTGAAAAGCCATATATGCATCAAGCTGACCAAACAACCTGACAACAGGCTTTCTGATCCAAAGAATCACTGTACTAACATGGATAAACTCCTCAGTTCCAGCTGCTTTGTAGTGCCAATCAACAATAGCAGAACCAGGCACTTCTTCTCTCCTTTTGCAGGAAATACAACCCAACAGAAAGCCTTTGCCAGCCACAGCTTCTGTCATGGAGTCTACTTCAGCACATCCAGTTTGGCCCTGCGGCACTACGATGAGACATATTGAGACAAATAGATGTACAGAATGTTTAGCAAGCAAGAAAAAGAGATGCAAGATTATTATAATTCAGATGCATTAAGCAATGAATTGCTCCCTTTTTGCTCACGCTTTAGTTTGGGGACCAATTCTCACTATTATCCAACTATAAACTATGACTTTTGCCTCAATAAATGTATTATTTGCTGCATATTAATAGTAAGGTAGTTGTCAGGTTAAGGTATGCACTGTAAAAAATGATCGTGATTTTAACGGTAAAAACTGTGAAAATGCTACAGTAAAAACCTGTTAAATGGTTAACGGAAAGTTCCTGTAAAATTTACAGGGAAAAACCGTAAACTGACGTTCCCAGAATTCCCTGCGTTGCATTTCAAATTCTGTTTGAATTTGATGTTTTTTCTTTGAAATAACTATGTTTCTTCTTAGTTTTTTCTTATCAGTTATGTTTATTAGGGTTGTATATTACATCTAATGTTGTTAAATTAATGTTTATAGCATATTTCAGTTTAATGAGTCTCACCATGATGGTGTTTAGTGCTTGTGTGAATGACACTGTGCACCTTCTATATATGCTATTATTTAAAAGCTACTTGTGATGGGCTTTGGTTCATCATGTGATTTTCTCATCACCACCTGCATTTGGTGGTTATCAGTGTATTTCAAAGGTACAAAACAGATTTCAGTACTTTAATAGGTTGGTATATTAACATTATATCAGTTAAAGAAATTACGGTATTTAACTGTAAATTTAAGGTAAAACCTAAAACGTTGTTGCCATATTTTTTTATGGTAGAATTCCGGTAACCACAGCTGCCAGTTTTTTACCGTAAATTTTACGGAATTTTTTTTACAGTGTGGGGTAGGATCTAAAATATGGTCATGCAGAATCTGGCATTAATATGTGCATCCTAAGTAGTAATAAAGAGACAATAATGTTAGTAATATGCATGCTAGAGTATTGGTCCCTATAAGCTAAAGTGTTACCCACTTTTTAGATTATCAAGACAGCTAAGAAAGTGCAAAAGTATTATTGTTAGATTTTCCTTCTTTGCTTATCATGAATCTTCAATATAAATATTGAAAAATGTTACATTTCTGATGAATAAATCTAAAGATAAATGCACAGGAAGTTACATATAGTAATACTTGCAGCAGCAGAAGACTTCACTTAACTAGGGATGTTATTAATGCAGCTTATAAAATGATAAATAAGAATCATCTGATGACTGTAAGTTAATGTTCCACTCGATAATTTTACTCTAAATATATGTCCTCATTTTATTTTATTTTTTTAGAGTACATTTTTAATCATTTTATCTTTTTAAATAATTTCACACTGACTAGCCTGTTATAACTTACCTTGAATATAAAAGATGCAGAGAGCCAAAAATGAAATCACTCCCAATGCCATTTTCACAGTTCACACAGTTGTATGAACCGATGCATTAATAAATCGCTTCCTCGAAATAGGGTGTCCCACGTTTCTCTTTTTATTAACACAGTTTCTTAAGCATTAACGGGCCATAACAGCCTCAGTTCTTATTTGAAATCCACATCACATCGCATTCGCGCTCTTCAGTTGATTTTCCTAAAAAAACATACATTTAAAAACAACCCTCCAGTGTTCAAATGATTTAAAAGGAATGCGTCAAAAGTTTTCAAATTATATCACGTCACTAAAACAGATCGTGTCTTGCCGCAGACTTTGACGTTCAGGAGAGCTAAATATAGACTGTGTGAATCCTTGTGATTGCAACTCAACACGCAATTTGAGAAGTCAGATTCAGACGAGCGGCATCCAGTTGCTATAAGATCACCTAATAATCACGTGGCATGAGGTTTTAACATTTATTCCCTTAAACTATTACCTATTTTATATCTCTACTTGTACTAGAAATAATCCAACAGTATCTATTCAGTTCCAATCAATTCTAACAGTGACAGACAGTAACTGTTTCTTACTAACAAATTGCTTTTTTCTCCATTGGAGATCTGTGTTCAGATATAAAAAAAAAAATTGCAATTAATACTTGCACGTATTTCAGTTTTACCACATTTCAGAATCAGAAAGAGCTTTATTGCCAAGTATGTTTGCACATACAAGGAATTTGTTTTAGTGTCACAGCTTCCAGTACACAGAGACACACAGAAAAATAAAAATAACAAAAAAAAGTGAACAAAAATACACATGAATATAAATTAAAAAAAAATAATACTAATAATAAATTGTATGTACAGGCGTGCTATAGATTTAAAAAACAAAAAAAAACTTTTGGTCAAGCTAAAAACTGTTTATATCTATTGGAATAATAAGCCCTAGAAAATAAGTAGGCTACTGATATATCTTGTAGTAACTAGTGTAGTTACTAGTGAAAAAAAAACAACAAAATGCATAATTTAGTAATTGTTACGGGGCAGACGAGACGTGTGGATCCAAGTGCAAGCTTTTATTTACAGGCATGGTCAATAACAAGCAGGGTCGAACAAACAGCAAACAGGTATAGACGGCAAGACAGAAGAGTACTCAAGTAAACAGGCGTGGTCGGCGATCGGCGAACAATATCCAAGGGGGCTTGACAGAAGGGGTAATCCAGGTACCAGAGCAATAATCCTATCGAGGTGCAAACAAAGTCCGAATGGCAAGGCAAAAGGGTCAATCCAGAAAACATGGGCAGGAGTCAAAACACACAAGGTAAAGCAAGGCAAGACTATAACTGTAACTATGACTATGACTTGGGCTCCGTAGAGCCGCTATCGTGATGAGAGTGATAAACGCAATACAATACTCGGCCCCTAGCAAGAGGAAGTCCATGGTTTATAAAGCCTGAGTGATTAGTGAGATCAGCTGTGTAATCAGTGAAAACAGCTGTGTGTATCGTCAGTGCAATGAATGATGGGGATTGTAGTGAAGTGCAAGAGTCCATGCTGTGAGTGGGTGACCTCTGGTGGTGATTAACTGGAAGTGCATGGACCAGATTCGTGACAGTAATGATTTAAAATGTCCTGCCATATCAAATGAGCACATAGGCCTGCTTTCCTAATGTCAAAATGATCAGAAATCATCTTTATATTTTTAGTTAGATTTAAGGAATGAACATGATACATTAAAAATAAACTAGTTGTAGTGGTAGTTGGCTTATAATGAGTTAATTTCAGGGACCATAAGCTAATAGTTAAGGACATTACTGAGATTCAGACCTAATCATTTTTGGTTGTTGTGGTTAGTGCTCCTGAAAATGAATAAACAAGTTAGCTAAATGTAGTACTATGGAAACGGGTTTGTTTTTGCTGAATTACAATAAAATTTGCATTTCCCTCCTTTGTTAGAGAGCTGCAGATGCCACAGTGTTCTAACATACTTGTAATAGCTTTTTGAAATGATAAGGAAAGGAACTCAGCTCACATTTATTAAGAACAACTATCAATATTCAGTAAAAATGTAAATAGATTTGATCATTTTTCAATATGCCGTGCTGTCACAAGGAACACAAAACAGAGTCGACAAGCAGAAGGGTTCTGGTTGAATTTCCACTGAATTTTACTGACAAATGAGCTTAGAGTAAATTACAATGGCAGGTGCCTTTCAAAGATGCTATAAACCTGTAAACATTTACTAGCTGCAATATTTGATGATGTTGATAATGATTTTTTTTTTTTGTATAATACACATTATTCATCATTTTACTAACACCTCACAACGTGTAACATCACTGAAAATAAAGTCTCACTGATTGTAATATTCAGAAAAAAGTCAAAATGTCTAGAGTAGCCTATGACTTTGAAGTTGTGGAATTTTTAAAATGCACCGCTGTAAAGTTTAGGTGCTAAATTGTGCTTATGTGATGAAACAGCTTTATTTTGCCATGGTTAATCACACAGCTTCTCTGTTTTCTTTTCATGAACTGATGTTCAGTGTCAGTTTACTTAGTCTTGAGCACAAGGACGTTTCATTGGAGAGCAAGGTTAACAAAATATTCCCTAATGGAAAATGATAATTCCACTATTTTAACCAGGGGCGTTGCTAGACCTAAAGCTTTACTGGGGCACAGGCCCCCATTACTTTTTCTATCACTTTTTTCTTGAAAGAAAAAAGATGTGTACAACACAATGCACTGTACAAACTTCTGTTGCTTAAACCACTATTCTTACAGTGCAGCAATACTGAGGAAGGTAAACATGTATGTTAGAAAATTTTTAAGTATCTTTAACATACTTAACATGAACATTTATATTGTTTACGGCATAAACTGTGTGGATTATATAAGACTTTAATAGTTAGGCTAACATTAGTTAACATGAACTAAGAATGAACAATACTTCTACAGCATTTATTAATCTTAGTTAGATGCTATTTACACTAAGTGCAAATAACTATAGATTCTATTTACACTATGTTAAAATAGCAGGATTTTCTGCTATTTATACTACTTATTTCAAATAGTGGCAATTATCTGCACATTAGTATTGTAGAGCATTTTAAAATGCAATAATAACCTATTAAGAGTAAATTATCATTTTAATTCCAATTATTAAATAGATGCCACCGTATTGGAGCAATATAAGCCCCCCCTACCCCATGTGATATGATATTTTAAAATGGAGAAGAAAAAAAAGTTTGGTAAAGGGCGGAATCGAACCCGGGTCGATCGCATGAAAACTGAATTTTGCACGCGCTTTACCGAAACCAAGAGGCGAGATTTATCGCATGAACCAATCACATTCAATAATAACCGATCATATCCAATCATATCGCGATGGAGGTATTGCCTCGCGTGAATTAGGTTACTACGGTGCATAAAGACCAGTTTTTTTTTTTTTTTTTTTTGCCGCAATTATCGATGTAAATGAATACACTGACAAATAAAGTAAATTGTTAAAACTTAAACTTGAGATTTATACTGGGGCACGTGCCCCAGTAAAAGGGGTCTAGCGACGCCCCTGATTTTAACTAATTACTATTAGATTTTTTTCAAAACTTTTTGCTCTCACATCAAATGTTTAATAAATAGGCTAAATCACATTAACTTTTTGTCAAACCATTGTCCTTCAGATCATGTAGCCTATGTGTATTAAGGTGAAGTATTTACACTAACATTTCATGTCATGTCAGATTGCGTCAGGGGTTTACTGAGAAGCTGATAAACTTCTACGGAGTGAAGGTTGTTGTTTTGGTCCCCCAAACGTCAGACCACCCTCCCCAAACACAACCAGGCCATACGCAAAGCGTCCCACTTGATTCCCTTAACGACGAGCTGGTGAACTTTTATATTTAGCACCGCTCGAGTTTCCAGATGCCCATTCAGTGCCAGCAGACATACAGCAACACAACTCTATGGAATCTCTCCGCTACTCCAACACAACTCATAAAATCAGACGAGTCACTGGCACTAGAGAGAGAGAGAGAGCACGTGTTGAAACCCAGTCAAAATCGAATTAAGAGGTGAGTCAAGGTTACTTCATATTTTTTAATAAACGAAACGTTCTCGCGGAGCCTGATTGACAGGAAAAGCTGTATAGACAGAACACCGGAACATATTACAGTCTGTTTACACAATCTATACATCAAATAATCTATAGCCAAAGCTTTCCGCATGATCTATTCTAGCCTAACGACACATAAATAACGGTTAATATTTAACTTGCAGCTAGGTGATATACTGTAAATCTTAGAAAAGGCTCAAGTACGCATTTCAGGAGATCGTTTTGTTTTTATACAATTTTTAATAAAACGAAGGTTAGACTGTGAGATGAACGGGCAACAAGTCTTCTCATAATAAAGTGTCTGTGTTTTTCTTTAGCCCTCTGAAAGCAAGGTGACCCTTGGCGAGAAACGGGCTGAACGGGCAAGAAAATATCAATTCCAAACGCATCTCTCATTGCTTGATAGAATAATGATTATTAAAAGCGTTGAAACAAGCATTCAAGGTAAGCAGCTTTATCCAATACGTACTCATGTTTAACTCTTTTAGGATTTATACTATATAATTAACCAATCTAAATGTTTCAATTGTCATTGTTGGACTCCCATATTATTAAGGTATTCCTCCTCTATTTTGAGTTTAGGTTAAACGCGCTTCACTTAACGTCCTGAAGAGGGCGCAGTAAGTAAATAAATCAGGTCAGACTGGGAAAGTTGTGTAGTAGTGATGTAGAAATACATTTGAGGATTATTTGAACTATAGGATAGGAATGTCTAATATTTATCTTCAGTATATAATAATGTAAGCCTATAGGTTACATATTTATTAGATTTTTGATGACTTGTCATGCTTTATTATTGCCTGGTAACATGAACATATTTACACATTTAGATATTCCATATATATTATTCATTTATTTCTGTAATTTTAAGAACTTTATCGATGTTTAAGATGAATTATTTGTGTACAGGCCTGTTTGTACACAACGTCAAAACACCCGTTACTTTTTGTCTGGCGCAAGCTGAAGAGTCTTTTGATGGATTCTCGCTCGGCTGTACCATAAAGTAAACCGGGCGGGGGTGTAAGTAATTCAGTATCATTTCCATTAATTTATTTTTTCCGCGTTGAGCTGCGTTTTAATATCAACGATGTTCGTATTTATTTTTCTCCTCATATGTGTTCAGACTTTAAATACTTATTCATCAAAGTGTCACTGCACTTGTCTTGGAGTTTGAATCTACCCTGTCAACTTTTTGCCTTGGAAACGGAGCTCTATCATACTATCTCTTTACGTAGCATTTAAACTTAGGAAAAGTTCGTATATTTAAAATGTAATAGCTACTTAATTTAATGAGGTATAATTGTATAGAATAAACTATGACTAGTGCTAGTCCTGTGACTAGGATTTCGGAACGGTGGAAAGGCGAAATCACGGATAAGAAAAAGTAAACAGAGGACCGTTTTCTCTCCCACCGGTATTATTAGCATGCTAGCCAACTAGCTTCTAGTATTCGCCTCGACTGTCTGAATCGTACAGCTGACCGGTTCGTTAGCACTGCTAACGCCTAAAATGGTTTATTTACTGAAGTGTGAAATGACAACTACGCATTTTTCCGCGTATCCGTGACTTGAAATAGTTAAACAGAAATAGATCATTTGAAAACAGTGGCTAAAATTGAAAACTGGCGACGAAAGCTACTTTTTTGGTTAGCTTGCCGGCTAAATTTGGGGTGCTGATGTGTTCCTGCGAGAAAGTGGATTTTAACATCACCCCTCGTACTGTCGCCCGTCTGGTGTATGAGGCCGAACAGGAAAAAAACAATGGGGGTAATTCGTCCAATGGGAGGTAGGAATTATTATTATTATTGGTTTATTTATTATTTGATTTTTTTTTCTTTATTCTTATTAATAAGGTAGACTTATTTTACTTTTCTTGAGTTCATAAAGTATCTGTCACTGATGTCCTTCATTCAGCTGAAGTATGACTTGAACATAAAAACGTTTTTATTTATCACACTGGTGGTTTTTCTACGTTACTTCTTGTGTGTGTAAGTGAAAGTGTTAATAGCCCTAGTTTGATTTGTTCAAACAAAACGTAGACATGATTTAGCTTGTTCAAACAGGAAAGTAAATAAAGTGGCAGATCTTGTCCCTGCTTTTGATAAATGGCTGTCAGTCTTGTTCTGAAGCCTGGTGATGAAACAGTTCAGTAGGAGGTTTTCACAGGAATTTGCGTTAATTTGCCAGAAATCAGGAAGTTCTACACAATTTCTCAACCGTTTAAAAGGTCAGGATTGATAACTGCTGATTTTGGGTATGTGTGATAGAGTATGTTACTACTATTTTGGTTCATGCTTTTTAATTTGTACTTTTGAAGGTGGTTCTTTCTTTTGCTTGATTCTTATGGTAATTTCTTTGAGTTCAGGAAGAAAGAAAGTGAACAATAAAGAGGACACATTGTATAACTGGAGTATTGTGGTGGCTGATTTGTCTCAGCATGGCTCACCAGCTTGTGGTAAGACTGACAGGAAAAACTGTGCTTAGTTGTGGAACCCTTGTCTTCTTTAACCACAGTAAACAGGCTTTCCTGTAGCTCAAATAGTAGAGCGTGGCGCTAGCAACACCAAGATCATGGGTTCGATTCCCAAGGAAAGCAAGAGCTGATAAAAAGTGTATAAACTGTAACTTGAATGTAATGTAAGTCGCTTTGGATAAAAGCGTCTGATAAATGCATAAATGTAAATGTAAACACTACACAATGTGCACAAATGCTCCAAGGTAAAATATGCAAAGCTGATAGTCAGGTGAGAAAAGAAAATAGGTTTTCTATTTACAAAATGTGTAGTGTTCCCTTTGGAGGAAGTTCAGCAACATGATCAAATCCAATAATACTGTAATAGGTAAAGCAGCTATTCAAAATTCCCTGGGTATTTCATTATGTTTTCTATTGGATTAAGATGGATGTTTTACACTCAAGTAGTCCTGGATTGTAATCACACGAACTCTGCAAGTTTTGGTTCACCTCTTTTTTTTGATAGAGCCTGTAACCTTCACGTTAGCAGTTTAATTAAGTACTTTTAGCTTGTATTCTCATCACACTATCTAGAGGTGTTTCTAAAATCTTTCAGGTGACAAATGATAAACAATCACAGAGTGACGGCTGCATTATCCTGTAATAATGCAACGGTTACTCCACCCATACATTAATAACAGCTTACTTGTATTAAACATCACTTAGCCGGGTATGCAGGTTGTTGTTGTTTGTGTTGCTCATGATCTCATTTAGAGGAGTAATACTATAAGAATATGGGAGGAGATTGTCCAACAAGACTTTTCATTTAGTAGCAAACTTGGTCAGCTATTACATTATGTTTCTTATAAATGTTTTTATAATTATGTTGAAATACCTTAGGGATGCAACAGTATGATCATTGAAAGTTTGGGGTCAGAAAGAATTTTTTTCAAGACATTTAATATTGCAAAACATTTCTATTTAAAATAAATGCTGTTCTTTTGAACTTTCCGTTTGTCAAAGAATCACAGTTTCCACAAAAATATGAAGCAGCACAACAGCTTCAATTGTGGTTTTTTTTTTTTTGGTTAAAAATAAGAAATGTTTCGTGAGCACCAAATCAGCATATTAGAATGATTTCAAAATATTACCAAGCAATAATGCAGCCTTGGTGAGCATAAGAAACGTCTTTCAAAAACATCCCAAAATCTTACTGACCTCAAACTTTTGAATGTTTGTATACATATACAGTATATGTTATTTACATTTCCTAAATATACAGGTGCTGGTCATATAATTAGAATATCATCAAAAAGTTGATTTATTTCACTAATTCCATTCAAAAAGTGAAACTTGTATAATGTA
>JAFVLL020036908.1:0-28744 GCA_021397915.2 Tor tambroides | reverse complement strand
TGGCTTTCACCCTGCAAATTTCAGTCCTATTACTGCCTCTCCAGTCTTGCCTCCTCGCCGCCACAAACACCCCAGTGGTACCAACAGTGGTGTCCCAAAACATGGAACAGGAGGCACAGAGAGGGAGAAAGACAGACACTTGTCTGGTATTGTGCCATCCTTCCACACCAATCTAACCTTCACTGTACCTATGAGCCCAGGCAAACGCAGGACGGATGCTCCACCTCCCCCAGCTCCACTGTCACAGGAATATGGCAAACCCGATCAGGAACAAAGCTGTCGTGACCCTTCTCTTGTAACAAATCTCTGCATTATCTCTCCTCAGAACACTACTGTCACACACCCCCAAAGACTGTCTTCAACCACTGCCTCTTCCCCACCTGCTTCTCCCCTAAGCTTAGAATCAGGTTCACAATGTACAGTCTCCCAGCAGCCTTTGAGAGACTCTCCAGTAATAGTGAGAAATCCTGAGGTTCCTTTAATAAAGTTTACAGAACTCCCACTGGCTAGAGTTGCAGAGGTGGACAGGACCGGTTCCACAGAAAACAGCCAAACTGGTGTGCATTCAGAGACAGGACTACAGGTTCCTGTTCCAATAAACGCTGCTTCCACTAATGGATCTGTCTTACTGCAGAATCCCACCTCAACTCTTGTTCTAGTTTCTACTACCTCTTCCATTCCAAACCCAAACCCTGCAGGTCTACCTACGCAATCCAGCGCCACCTTAGCCTGCATATCAGTGCCTAGCCCTGTCCCAGGGCCTGGTCTCATTGGTGCGGGTGATGGAGGGGGACAAGATAAGAGTGGCCAAGTGACACTGCAGCAGCCTGTCCCTTGTCACCCTGCTCCTACTGCCCTGCTGCCGCTCATACTTCCCACAGAGACCTTGCATCCTGTGCCATGCAAAGACATCATCATGGGGCGACCTGGAACTGGTAAGAGAATTCTATTTTACATTCAACGCTAACACCAGTGTTTAAGATGTGATTCTCTGGAGACGTAACATAATAACAAAAGAAAGATGCCATGTTAGACTAATTCAATGAAAATTTAAAAATAGAAACAATTTTGAGAATAAGGATGCACTATTATTTGGAAATTTCTCTATGCACACAAAATGTCAAAACAGATTGAATATAATTTTTATTTGTTTACTTAATTTTTTTCAATTGCTCCTCTTTAAGTTATTTAACTGTTAAGCAAGAAAATTATTTTACTAATTAAGTATTTTATTAAAGTAAAATAAAGGAATAATTCACTTAAAAATGTAATTTTCTTCATCTGTTGCTCATTATTTGCTCAGCCTCATGTTGTTCCAAACCTGTATGAAAAATGCTTGCATACTTTTTTTTTGTTGAGTTTTTTTTAAACGTGAACCAATGAAACATCAATATTATAACACAAATCAAACATATATAAATATGTTACGTAAGGAATAAAGTACAGTTAGCCAGTCATATAAAAAAACAAAACAAAACAACAACAACAACAAAAAAAACTGACAGAGCTGAAATTATTTTTATGGAATAAGAAACTAGCGCAGTTATGTAGGAAATTGGCTGGGACTGTGACAACAATCAGTTATACAGTTATACAGTTTGGTCATCATACAAACTGTTTTGCAAAATGTGATCAGTAACCACTCAAAATCCAAACGTGTTCAAGACAGCCACGTTTTATACTGAATAGAATGAGAATGAATGTTTTACAATATTTTAGAATGTTAGAAGTATAGATTGTCAATGTGTTTTCAGTGCTCAAAGTAATATTTGTTCTCATACACAACATTACATTAATACTTATACCAAATTACTTATACCACAGTGTTGGTGAATGCTTGGTTTTGGTCTTCAATAACTTTTTCCCTTTTACTGAAAAATCTGAAAAGATCAAAATCTTTCTTTGTTCTTTCTTTGAGATAATTATATTTCAAAACTCTAAAAATGTGTTACATTTTATTTATTAGTTTTATTAAATAATGATAAATATGCTTGAAATATGCTGTTTGCATAAATGCTTTGCATTGTTAAAAAGAGGGTATTGCTTCAGTTTTTCAAAAATGTTTACATTATTTTGTAGTATTTTTCACCAACCATATTTTAACATGACGCTCAGCTTCTGCTGATGAAAAGCAGTCCCACAACATGCTCTTCCCATCACCATTCCTCACATGGTGTCATTTTAATTCTGGGCGATGTTAGATTTGCACCACATATATGGCTTCGAAATCTGGTTTAAAAGCTCTGTCTTGGTCTCATTTCACCACAAAATCTTTTCCCACATAGCAATGGGTGTATATATATATATATATATATATATATATATATATATATATATCCATCCATACATCTTTTACATACAGACCAGTACTATGCTGAGATGCTAAGATTTTAATCCCATTCTTAGCTACAGAATTAGTGCACTGTAGCAAGTTTAAAAGTAACTGTTCGCCTCTCTGTGGCTTTTCTCACAAGTGTTCTTGTGTGCACTAAGAATTTGGAGGCACAGCCTTTTCTAGACAGTTTTTGGATAGTTTGATGTAATGTCCTGATAATTTAACCAACAGTACACATTGGGAAATTGTATTTACCCTTTTTCTAAATTATGCATTTGTTTTATTTTAGCTCTGACTTGTGCTCTTTAGTCTTTATTTTCAAAGCTGTATTTCAGATTCTCAAATTGCATGATTTCTGTTTATTTTATTTTATTTTTCAGAAAATATATAAGTTATTTTCAGAGATTCACATGTAAGGTCCAAGGCCATTTCGACCTTATTAGGGCAAGTGTTTTTGTGAACACACATGCAACACAAAGACCAAATATATATTCTAAATTTAATGTCACATTAAAAGTACAGTTTCTGAGTTTCAGTGCTTGTAAATGGTTAATCACTGAGTTGAAATGTGGAGAATTACATTTCTTCATATTTCAGTGAATTTAAAATTGAATAAAATAAAGTGCTCTGAAAATATAGTATATCCATATTAATATAGCTAATAATTACCTCTTAAAATTAAGCTCAAAACTAAAGTGTCTGTTTACTTTCAGGAATACATCCTTTGGCATTAAAAGCAGTGGTTTTCTGGTGGTTCTCGGATTTTGCATTGTGGTTGTAATCATCAGCTGCTGTAATAGTGGGTTCGATTAAATGTTGCACTGGTCGTAGCACTTGCAGTGCTGATTTTAGCACAATATTCAAAACATGGTCATTACATGTACACTGAATAAAGTGAAAGTGAAGCAAAGTAAAAAAGACTGAATTGAAAGAACCAAAGACTGAACTGAAATGTTAATGAATTAGTTACATGTGTTCAGTTGTGTATGTGCTATGTATGCATGCGGTAAGGAATGAGAGAATGTAATTCATACAGACATAACAGTGTGTCATTTAGGGAGACATTTAGTTTACGCTTGTGTGCTAGTGTAATAAAAAAAAAGTCTTCATAGTATATTTATGCATATGTATAATTATGTGTGGTATTTGTGATTTAGCTGTCATCAAGAGTGTGTATGGTGTGAGAGGGAAAGGGATTGTGTGTTGTGAAATAACAAGAGGGCCTTTGTAAAAATTTAGGCCTGATCTCGTAGGCCTGCCTTAACAAGCAAGCTTGTGAGAAGGATGTTAACACAGAGAGACAGACACACACACACACGCACAACAAAATTGCAGACCTGCTAAAAAGAAAAAAAAAAATCCATACATCTGCCCAAAAGTTTATTTGCTTTTTTGTTCTAATGGAATTTTGTATTGCTGCACAGTTTTGATAGCTAACCTATGTGGTTAACCCAGAGAATTATAAGCATTATAGGAGACCAATACTCTAAAATGTAATTATTGAAAAGTACATTATAAATACTGATCTTTTTTAATTATTAATATCTTAAAGCATGCTATTGTATTGTGATGACTGAGGAAATGCAACATACAACACACACAGACCTTTTTTAAATAAATATACTAAACTTTTATAAATAATTTCATATATATAAAATATATTTCATGATAATTTGTAATCTTTCATACATTAAAAAAAAAATATATTATTCAGATGCAGTTTGACTAAAGAGTCAACATATAATTCTCTTCTTAAAGTAGAATTATTATTATTATTTTTTTCCTGGTATTCTCTAAGTTCTAATGTCTCCACAAGGATAGTAAAACCAGCAAATTTTGACCTTGTGGGGACATTTTTTAGTCCCCATGAGGAAAACAGCTTATAAATCATACAAAATGAAGTTTTTTGGAAATCTAAAAATTCAGATAGTCTTCTGTGAGGGCTAGGGTTAGGATAAGGAGATAGAAAATAGTTTGTACAGTATAAAAACTATGGAATATCCCCATTAAACCTGGAAACCCAATGGTGTGTGTGTGTGTGTGTGTGTGTGTGTACTGGTTTTTGTGGTTTACGGGGACAAAATTTGTTTAATGACATAGGTATGACAGAAGTATTACAATTTGAAGGTGGTTTATGAGGACACTGCCTATGTCCCCGTAATTCAAAAGGCTTAAAAAACATACTAAACGGTGTTTTTTTGAAAATATAAAAATGCACCGTTTCCTGTAAGGGGTAGGTTTAGGTGTAGGGTTGGTGTAGGACAATAGCCCATACAGTTTGTACGGTATAAAAACCATTACGCCTATGGAGAGTCCCCGTAAACCACAAAACAAACGTGTGTGTGTGTGTGTGTGTTTGTACCTACTCAACCATGTTTTGGGGCAAATTTGTACCCACATGTGAGCTAAATCTAAAACCTCTTTTTGGGGACGATATAAATATAAATATAAATGTAAAGACGTTTTTTTTTAATGTAGAAGTGCAGAAAGTTTTATGATAGGATTAGGGTTAGGTTTAGGTTGTAGTATTTATAACTAACTGTATGTAAAAACAACAGAAGCCTATAGAATGTTTCTATTTAGATAGCTCTACTTAAACGTATGTGTGTGTGTGTGTGTGTGTGTGTGTGCACGCACGCGCGCACAAGTTTATGGTCTTATTTCAGATGTGTTTACTGAGTGTGGATGTTTAGGATTATACCTACGACTGGTCCATATATGTTGTCTTACTCAGTTATATATGTGTTATATATTGTATAAGTGCAACACTGTTTTTGGTTAATTTATTTCAAAACTGAAATAATGATTTTCAATTTGTTTTAGATAAAATAATGCAGCTTACCAACCGGACACAGCATCATATATAAACAGGTCATATTTTTCAGTTATTGTTGTTATTGTACATTAGCTTAAAGGACACCCAAAAATACATTTAAACGGTTGGTTTTGAGGGCATTCAGGGATCACGTTTGAATGCAGTGATTATGAGTATGAGGTATATAACCTAATTTTGAAAAATAAAAAAAAGAGCCAACAAAACTTTTTTATATGAGAGGAAATGCAATTCCTATATATTGTGAGTCTCAAGTGAAAAGTTGTTTAAATATACTATTTACTAAAAATAATACTTAGATATCTTTATATCAAAAGTATCTGAATCACTAAAGAGCAGAATTGGCAGTCTGTTTTCAGCTGTCATTTATGGCAATGATTCCTAACATTCTCTGTTTCATTTAATCCACACCCTCTGCAAAAACAGATGCACTAATCACTAGAGCCGTCACAAATACTAACAATATGCATGTCTTCTTCTGTTGCTGTCTTTTTTTCTTCTAAAAACTGTAAACTGTACTATAACACTAAATCTAAAAGAAGCAAAACATCAAATTTTTTGCTGCAAATTTTAAACTGATAAATAGACTGTGTCTGCTTATTTCTCTGCAAAATATATACAGCACCTTCCTCAAACTTCAACTCATCACTTTAATTACATGCATTGCAGGCTGTGTTTTTATTTTGGGCTATAGTATAATTTTTCCGTGTTTGCTACAGTGTTTCTGATGGTTCTATGCCTCAATAGCGCATAGGACATGATCTCTTCCATTTATGTGCCGAGTTCTAAGTCGCCATCTGTCGTATAGTCTTAACTCGGCAATGTTTAGCACTTATATGGTAGAACGGTGTCTCCCTTTTCATTATTGCTGTACTCATAATGTCAATTTAATTCTCTTCATTTTTTTTTTCATTCACCCACTTATTTGTGTCAGACTTTTCTACTGTTTTCCCCTCACCTATTTCTCGCTCTCTGTCTTTCTCTCTCTCTGGTGCAGTGCAGAAGTCTCTCTGTTTCTCTGATCATAGAGTGTTCCCGGGAATGCCAGCCATTCCCTTTTTGTAGAAGGTTTCTGCATGAACACAAACATGTATACATTTATATAAACTACAGCCTGGATAGACAGCATTTTATACATTACTTTTTCACTGCTATATTTTGTGCCTTCTTTCCTTGTATTCTACATTTTAGTTCATGCTAGTATTCGCCGAATGTTTGATTTCTATGTTATATCTCAAGGGAGAGCTAAAAATGTAGTCTCGTAAGACTCTTGCACATACATTCGCATAAAAGCCCCGGTCTCTAGCTGTAATCTCTCCTTCACTCAATTCTGTCTGCCAAAGCTGTGATCGCCTTCGTTTTTTTCCATAGGGCAGTGCTGCCTCCTTGTGAGAAGAGTGTGCCATTGCAGGCTTTAAAGAGACGTACCTGCGTAGAGTTTCATAACTACCTTTTTTAAATTTGTGGTGCATTTCATGGACCTGCACCCAGTCTATTAGACTTTCCTAGCCGTGGTAAAAATGTTATAAGTGAGTGTATCAACGTGGATCAACAGATATTAATCCAACATGATGGATTTTTGGTTAGCCACCATTTTTCATGTCTTTTCCCCCCTCCATATGTCCTTTGGAAAATAGCTGGAATGCTTGTACTGGCAGATGGCAGCAGTGATATAAATATCTTACAAAAGGCCAGTGTGTGTGCGTGGAGATAGTGCCATGGTCAGTGGTCACCAAAAGTGGCATGAGTAACAATACCCATAAAGCTGTTGCCATGGAAACAGGGAGTGGGCTTTTTGAGATTGTGTTTTAATCACGTAAAAACAATGATTGGATAGGAGGAACAGAGGGGTTTTGGAGCATGGGGCTCTTACACTGTTAACCCTCAAACATACAGAGCTGTACTAATCTCTGCATGCGAGAAGTGTTGCTCATGGCCAACTAATTGCTGATTTGAGATATTTTACTGGCATTTTCATGTATTTAGGTGTGTGCATATTACTAAATTTAAAAGTAGTGAGTGATGTTATATTTTGCCCGTGTGTCATTCTCAATGGAATCAGCCAGGAAAGAGTTAAGAACTTGTTTACTATAATCATAGTCTGGGCTGGAGGCTCTTGGCTTCACCTCATTGGCTGTTGCCAGGAGCTCAGTGCAAGCTCAGTGGCTGAGAGAGTGAGTAGCCCCTCCCACTGCTCCGACATTGTGTTATATAGAGGAGCAATGTCTCTTGATAACCCATTCTTACTTCAGTTTGATTTGCGTGGATTTCAGTACATCAGTTGAGAGTGCGTAAATATGTGTTCCCGCATAATCAAGTTTTCTATCATCCGTTCTTAGCCTATTCATAGAATTTTTGTCTCTCCTTTCCTGTCGTTCGATTACCATCTTCCCACATACAGCGAGCGAGGGCCTGTTTTCACAACTTTCACAACTCCCTCCTCCCCTCCTCTCCATAGAATGACTCTTGTTCTATTTTTATTCGCCTGACTTGCACAGTTTCCCCTTCCCACCCATTTTCCCTCTCTTTTCTCAAACATTCCACAACCACTAATTTTTTTTCACCCACTCTTGAGTGTCTTTCTGTTTGGTACTGGTATATATGTAATGTGTAGGATACTCCTCAGGCGTAAGCGTAGTGTGGAATGTATTACTCAGATAATATTATTTTGTAATATTATTTGGCCAGTGTGTTTGTGTGGAAAATGTTACTGCACTTACGGTTACAGTTTCTCTGCAGTTTTTCTCTCTCACACAAATTTTTCTCATTGTAGCGTGACTGTTTGTGAAGGGACCGACTGATGCTGGGCGCAAGGCCAATACCCCTCTGCCCCATACAAACAAACCAGTCACTGAACTCAGCACACACACTTAAACCTACACACAGGCACGCTGACATTCATAGGCACCGTGACCATGCCCGTGTCATGCTGCCTAAGTGTTGTATACACTGATAATAGTGTTTGGACAGTCACCTTTGTCTGTGACATAATCACTATCACCCGATTCACTGGTCAATGTCCCGATGGCAGTAACAGTGGTCACCAAGTTTAATCTCTGACCTATATTACTGCACTCAACCAAAACAAAGTTCGCTGCGCTTTAGTTAATTAGTAACATTAAACAAACAGTAAAAGATGGGGTAAAACATATTATGTGAAGAATATTTCCCCACGTTTCTTCTTTCTTTTAATTTGCTTTTGATTATAACTGTAATGTTATTATGTAATGTTTGTGACGTATGTACAGCTGTATGATCTCCAAGAAAACCTCTGCCCAGTGACAAAATTGTCTCTCTCTTTTTTTTTTTGACACTTGGCATTAAAAACTAAAACCATACTCTTACCCTTACTTACCACTCCAGAGAAGTAGTATAGGTGTTCAATTCACACAAACAAGAGCAATGTAGTACTGAATATCAGCATGGAGATGAATCAGCTGCAAGTAATCACAGCTGACCATCAGCACAATTGCTTTTATACAACAGTTCTATAAACAATGAATTAATATCAAACAACTTACATTTCAGACAAAATCTGTCAGTTTAGTTCCTTTATATAAAAGAAGCCAAAGCATCAAGCATTGTGTGTCACCAAACACCGTGTCTGGAACACTCTGGTCTGGAACTCAATGAACAGAAACCAGCAGAATGATAGAAACTGTTACACTAAACATCAATCTTGAAACGCAGCTCAGCCAATCAGATTCGAGGACTGGAACTAACTGTTGTATAATGATTACTACAGTGTTTTAAACTGAGTGTGGAAAATGTGTGTAGTGTATTGCTACAGTAAAGTTTATTGCATTGGTAATGAGGTCAATTTGCATTTGGTTGTAATGTTTGTCTTATTTTGCCACAATGACTGCAGATGATGAGGTTTAGTGTGTGAGGAAGTAGACGTTTACTTCTTTCCTGTATTAGTGTATATTTTGGTAAAGTAAAAGCTGTTTTTACTGCCGAATTTAAATTCAATGTATTGTAATTACTTAAAATATGTTTTCATTTGTTTATTAACTTTCATGGGGATAAATAAAATATAAATTCGCCTGTTTTAAAAGTACTATTAAATAAATGTAATACGTGTGTGTTTATAGCGCCCTCTTTAAAAAAAATGGCCACATTACATTTTAACTACTGTTTTGACAGGAAAGCGTTTGTCCAGCTGATGTGAGGATTTATGTCACATGCTTTTAATCTGTCCTGAAAATAACGCATTGGCATTACCCGCAATAAACCAAACCCCGCAATATATATAATACCTGTTATGACACGCTGTGCTTCTTTGCCCGTTAGAGTAGCGCGGCAGCTTCAACGTCACAGTGGGAGCAAATATCACGAGAGCCCACGTAAAGTCATGCCCCAGATTATGTGGCGCGTTAAATATTTATTAGCTCGTTTTTCAGCCGCGGCCAGTGAGACACAGAAAGCCAAATCCGGATTTGCATATGACTGACATTCCAACGCACGCTCCGACCAATCAGCGCGTCGGATTGTCTTACGATAGGTTGCGTCGTAGACCAATCTGAGAAAGCATTCGAAGAGTAAAAGGCGGGTCACGGTCTGGGCGAGGTTGACACGCTGATAGAGCGAAAGAGGGCAGCCTACTATACAACAGGAGGAAGAGGGAGGGAAAGAGAAAGAAAGAACGGGTTTGCGAAGCGAGAGAGGAGAGCGAAATCGAGGGAAGAGTCGTGGCCAACTGAATGATGTTATGAGACAACGACTTCTTTACTACGAACACCTACGGAGCGAGCGGGGAGGAGCGCGTAACCAGCCGCTGCGGATCGGAGAGTGACCCTGCTGCAGGAGAACCGCACTGGACTTTAGGGGCTGTTATTACACTTCAGACCCGTCATTTCTTCACAACAGCACTGCGCCGGATCATCTCGGTCCAGCTTTTCTTCTCTGTTTTGTATTTCCCCGCCGTTGCCCGTAGCGGGTTAGGGCACGGCGGAGTTTGACCGTCATCGCTTAGTGGATTTCTTACTAGTTTGTTGATTGTGTCAGAGCCGAAGGCGAGGAGTTTTCTGCACGATTAGCCTTTTGGATGAGACTCTTTGGGGCTGGGGTGTGTGCGAGGGAGGGGGTGTTGGAGCAGGCATTTAAAACGAGAAGTCGCTGCAACTAGAATCCAGTTTAAGCGAAACGTGCGTCGTTTTGAAGCCCGAACGAGATCAAAACAAACCCTCCAACGACAAAGCGTTAAAAGGCGAGCAAGACAAAACGATGCTTTCTGTGTTTAGGGATAGAGGATCAGCGTGCGGTTGTACAATCTACAGGGGTTTCGTTTTCTTTGACATAATATGAGATGCTGCTATTATACTGGATCTAGTCAAAAGCAGAGCTGTGTGTGGTAAAGTAGTATTTATTGCAAAATATAGAGCATTTCAATGACACGAGGACTTGTTCGATTTTTCTGTGTTTCACTCGCGTAATTATAAATTACTTCGTCCGCGTAATTACAACAAACAGCCACAGTGCAACTACAGTGTAACTAATAATTGTTGGTCTGGAACACAGGTGTTGCTTGCGTATTGAAACCAGTTGTCTTTCTCTGTCTTTTTACTCGAGACCCCTGGCTTTGGCGGTTTCTCTCTGCCAGACAGTCGTTTCTTCCCCTTTTTAAATACTAGGTGTTTTCCGTGTAGTGCTACAGTTTTGCTCCGTGACATGAGGACAGGTTTTGTTGTAGCGCCCGGCGGTGCGGATGCGAGACCAGGGGCGTTCCCGAGGGGACGGACTCATCTGGAACTGTGCTGCTAAAACCAGGAACGGATCTCCCAAATGCAGCCTCTAAACCAAAGTGGCAGTACAGAATAAGTCCGGTTACTGCTTGTGTCCTGGGCAGGGTGTAATTATGCGTTTGTCAATCAGAGATTGAGGCCAAACTGATGAATTTAGATCAGATGTGAAACAGGATGTGGATCTGCACTGACAAGCAGAGAGAATAATAGTGACCACGTGAAAAAGACAGATGTGAATTACATGTGGCCTTTTATTACTAAGAATTTGATACGTATCATTTCCCTGCCTGATGGATATTGCATTTGGTTAATCTTTTTAATAGAAGATCGCTTCCGTTGTGTGTCGCAACCCAAAGAATAAATTACACTCGTACTGCGGGTGTGGTAGCACCATGACCATGCTAACCTGCTAATCTGGCAGATTTGGGCTTCCCATTTTCACGACGATTTACTGAGACAACCGTTTCCACGTTTTAGGCATTACTTATTTGATGCCTGCAGTGCTCTTTTATTTTTATAACCGTATTTAATACTTTTTTTTATTGCCAAACTAGTTATTAATCGTGATATTGTACATGTAAATCCCCCTGGGCAGAGGTGAGCTCAGGTCGCGGACTGTTGCACTACTCGAGCCCGAGGATGACCGAGAGGCCTACTTAACCCCTTCATCCCCGCAGCTAATCGTCAATGTAAACAAGTTCAGACGAGGAGGGGGCAAACAGGACCAAAAATAAACTACATCATCCAAATAAAACCAAACCCGTTTCCGCATTTCGAACCTCAACAGTGTGCATATTCGTACGTTAATTGCGTCAAGACAGTGTTTTAACGCCAAGATCGCCATTTGTTATAATCTGCGCTTTCCTGAAGGTGGAACAGCGCTTTACTCTCTTCTGTGCGGTACCTGATAGCACGCTGTCATCATTTTACTACAATATGATCCGGTGTCTGAGCCAATAAATCAGAGAATACAGAAGGACTAAAGATCAGCGTGAACGACTGCATGTCATTACCAAGAACATTTGGTACCAACATGAAAAAACTCCAGTAGACGGATGCTGGCAGCATCGATTATGGCCGCTTATTTTCATCGCTGGACTCAACATCACCTGTCTGGGAAAAGCGTCATGTGGATATTTCATTTTTAATCGCAAAGACTTGTTTTACTTTATATCAGATGAACGTTTGAATAAGTACCTCTATTTAATATTACATGTTTGTGAAGTTTTTCCTGTAAAAAAAAAAAAAAAAAAAAAAGTATTTCAAGCCTCTTACTCGACCATGTTTTCATCGGAAAGCCCGCAGTATCTTCGCCAAGGACTCAGCATGTTTGGTCAGTCATTATTACTCAACGTGTCTGATGTTGTTTTTCTTTATAGCAGGACTTTTGCGGCTGAAATACAGTATTTGTAAATCGTGTCTGCATGAACAGCCTGTTCCTGAATCATATTATTTTGGAAATTATTGTTTGGCGCCAAATACAGCCTGCTTAATATCAGTCGGGAACAATATGTTCATGCACTTACTGTATTCATGACAGTCTGTCTGCTTTAATCTGTTTTTGTAATGTGAAACAATATTGTGCTGCAGCAACATGCGTTTACTCTTGTATTATTCAAATATTTATGACAGCTTAATTTAGTAACATAGCTTTCGTAAATAAGGTTACTGTTAATGGTGTTAGATGTTTTGGTCTGTTATCCTTGATCACCTCCCTCATTTTGTCTATGTTAATGCCGTTTGTACATTTAGTATTTATTTGGTATCATAGAGTGATACTGAAATGTGTAAATATCATCAAAATCATACATAATTACTGAGACAACTGTATATTACAGTTGTCCAATGGTATAATATTATGTGCATATGCATCTATTTATGTGGCTCATCAGGCTGTGATTTGGGTCTTGATATGGTTTTATTGCTTGCTGTTATTACTGGATTGAATGAATGCTCTTATTTTCTCCTGTAGTGTGGACTAATGTTGAGCCCAGATCGGTTCCAGTGTTTCCTTGGCATTCATTGGTCCCTTTCCTGGCACCCACCCAATCAGATCCGTCGGCTCAACCTGGTGAGGGCCAACAAACTGTCAGTCATCCGCAGACAGCTTCTCTGAAGAAAGGTAATTTAGTGCATACAGCCATTGTCTGATTCCAAAATGAGCTAAAATGTGTTTGTCAACCTTTTGAGATTATAAAAAAAATAATTATGGTCTATTCAAAATAATGTGGAAGCATATTTCCTGGGATAGTCCAGACGCTGTTATGTATTTGGCCTCTCTTGTCACATCTGCAGTGGCTCTCTGTAACTCTAGCTGCTGTAATTTAGCCATTACCCAGTGCAACGATTGACCTCAGAGGTTGCCAGATTGGAGGGATTCATTAAAGATGCTGTAATGAAAAACCTGTCTTTCACTTTCAGAGTCTCAGAGCGGGTCAGTGCTGAAGGAGATTATAGAGGGAGCACCTAACCCTTCCTCACGCCCCACTCCCTCCACTGACGAACTGCCCCAGGAGAGAGAGAAAGATGCGGAGCGAGAGAGACCTGACAGCGAAACAGAAAGTGACGTGGATGATCCGTGAGTGGTCTAGTGTGTGTGTGTGAGATGCGTCATTCTGTTTGAATGTGTTTTGTTGCTGGTGTTCCTGTGTGTGGAAAGAGCTGCATAATGGCACCACAAGGAAAGAGAGAACAAAAGCATTCCTCTTTCTCCTGTGTCTGTGTATGAGTGACAGCAGCAAACCAGAGGCAGTTTACATTAATGAACTGTCATCTGAATACACTTCTCTCACTTGTTTTTCCCTCTCCCTTATGAATCACATACAAAATTCTGCTCGCTTTATAATCATCAAGTCATCTAGTACAGTTCCTGCTAAATGTGCTTTATCCATTAAGCTTATTGTATTATCTTCGCATTAAGGTGTTTTTGACATTTGCGAAGCATCCATCCCTTTAATATTGTACACTGGATATTATAGATATGCTAAAGCTCTGTGCTTTCTGTTTTGGTGGTGGGCTGCAAAGCAGTAGCTCATCGACACAGTGCATTGCGGTTTTCAGTAATTGGCTCGGTGCATTCTGCTGTATTGTTTCACGGCACAGTGAAGAGCCCTGAGGGTTGTAAGAGTAAAATTGGTGGATCTTTTGAGCCTGTTTTGGGCCACAGTAGCTATACGGTCGTCACTGTGTAATAAGTATCAGTTAAATACCAAAGTGTATGTATAATAGAAAAATCCATCTTCAAAATCATGTGCATGCAAGTAGTAATACATCATCTTAATGTCTCTGCAATTAATATGATAACTCAGGTGATGATGGTGTGTTGTCCTCACACTTGTTAAAAATAGGCAGCTGTGCTCAAATGCTTCCTTTGTATTGATGCTTGTAGTGTGAGAAATAATGTTCCTTGTTGTAAGCAAGAAAGAGAGATTGTGCATGTTTAGTAGAGGTAGATCGGGATAATCCATGTCCCCACTGATTCTTCTCATATTATTTCATATTAACTGCCATTTTTTGTGCAGGTTTTTCCCCGGTGTTCTTCCTGATCCCCCAATTTCTGCGTCTCCTGGAAAGCGTAGATCTCAGTCCCTCAGTGCGCTGCCCAAAGATGACAAAACCAGTCCTGGAAAGGTACACGTTTACACGTATACTTTTTAATAAGATTTTTAATATTTTTGAATGAAGTATCTTATGATTAACATTTATCATTATTAATGTTGAAAATGCGCTCCTAATGCTTTTATAAAATGCTTTTTTTTCCCAAGATGATAAATAGAAAGAACATTTATTTGAAATAAAATTTGTTATATAAGTCCTTATTGCCACGTTCAATCAATTTAATGTGTCCTTGCTGAGTAAATGTATTCATTTCTTTTTATAAAAACTCATGCTGACCTGAATTTTTGAATGGTAGTGTATCCTTGTGTGAAAGCCTCACTCTTTCACACAGACACATTTCCTCATTCCTTATTACCCTTTCACTTTACAGAGGGAGAAAGACCACATCCGGAGGCCCATGAATGCATTTATGATCTTCAGCAAGCGGCATCGTGCACTGGTTCATCAGAGACACCCAAACCAGGACAACCGCACTGTCAGCAAGATACTTGGAGAGTGGTGGTATGCTTTGGGACCGAAAGAGAAGCAGAAATACCACGACCTCGCATTTCAGGTTACTGGAACTGTCTTGCAGATATTCATGATTAGACACCTGAATAACCCCCATTAAGTTTTTCCAGCCTCCGTAAATGTTTTTGTCACTCATTTACAGGTGAAGGAGGCACACTTTAAGGCACATCCTGACTGGAAATGGTGTAATAAGGATAGAAAGAAATCCAGCAGTGAGGGACGTGGTGTTCCAGGGGGCAAAGACATCCGCGAGAGGAGCATGTCAGAAACCACAGGTGTGGAACAGGACAAGAAGTGCAGATTGTCACTGTGGGCAGTGTTATGGATGGATTATATGGTGTTATGTGCATGGAATATAGTTTCACAACTTGTGCACATTTTTTAAAGCAGTTGTTATCAAATTGGTTCAATATTTTATCAGTCTTCTTAATAATCTGAAAGGATTTTGCTTCAGGGTTCAACAACAAGGTTGTTTTCTTTTCAGCTGGTGATTTTTTTTAAAAAATTTTTTTTATTTTTTATTTTTTGCATCAGTAATGTTTTTCTTTACAAAGATAGCTACTACCATATTGTTCTGAATATAAGACAAACCTGATTATAAGACAACCCCTCTTTTTCAAGATTTTTGAAGACCAGATCTTGTCTTCTCTTGACCTAATTCCTAAAAATGTAAAACATTTTCCAGTTACGTGAGTTATTGGTAATTTCATAATTTACCAACATAACTACAATGTTGCACACCCATACTGCATACTTTCTTTTGAGCTGTCTTTATAATGAAGTGATATACAGCGTGGGCCACCGCATTAGTATGCATGCAATTGAAGAATGTGTGCAACAAGCACAGTGTAACGGCTGACAGAAGAAAGTTCATTTTTCTGAGGTGAGCGAGACTTGTAACCCGACAACATCTTATCTGACCACAGATACTGAATCAGGACAACGCCTATTTTCTGGCACTCTTAAAGGGTTAGTTCACCCAAAAATGAACATTCTGTCTTTAGTTACTTACCCTCATGTCTTTCCAAATCCGTAAGACCTGTGTTCATCTTCTGAACACAAATTAAGATATTTTTGATGAAGTCCAAGAGCTTTCTGACCCTCTATACTATGTTCAAGGGCCAGAAAGGTAGTAACAACATCGTTAAAACAGTCCATGTGGCATCGTGGGTTCATCCTTAATTTTACGAAGCTAAGAGAATCCTTTTTCAAAGAAAACAAAGATAAGACTTTATTCAACAATTTTTTCTCTTCCATGTCAGTCTTTGATGCACATTCACGAGAGTACCACACAGAGATATAAAGAGTACCTGAAAACCATACATGAGTAAAAGTACAGATACCTTACAGAGAAAATTACTCCACTGCAAGTTACAAGTCACCAACTCCAAAACAACTTGAGTAAAAGTCTTAGAGTATCTGATTTTAACAGTATTTAATATTTTACTTATACTCAAAGAAGCACTAGTCAAAGAGACATGCCAGTAAAAAGCTGTAATGTTGTGGAGAAGCTGGGGAAACAGGCAGAGGCAAGGATCTATGTGCAGGTATTTAATGGAAAACCTAGAACAAAAAATAAACCAAAAACCACAGGGAACAAAGAACAGAATGACAGGCAAACAGACAACCATTACATTCAATAACTTTCAAGGAACTAAAGAAACACTAGGGCTATATATACACTGGGGCTAACAAGCTTAACAAAATAACAAGACACACTTTGGGAAACTAATCAAGGGGAACCAATGAATAAACAGGCTACAAACTGACTACAAACACCACGGGAGACAGGAAGTGACATAAAAATCCAAGACAAGGTACAGAGAACATAACAAAAACTAGAAAGAGTTGATTTGTTTTCTAAAACCAAAGTAAAACTGAACGCCTCAAAATTCCAAAAAACAAACAAACAAACAAAAAACCCTATATCCTTCAAAAAGGTCTATGTAGTATAATGAATAAATAAAAACTCTCAGGTAAAATTAAAAAGTCAAAGCTTTCTTGCACTGAATGTGTTGGTTTCGGCCTCATTGCTGGCTGCAGTCTTGTCCTTGTCTCATATAACCTGTGATCCACATCTACTTGCTAAGGAACTCGCATTCACGTAAAGTAGCCATGTTGACAAGTTTGAGTGAGTAGGGGCAAAACGCACAAGATGTAGTACTTGGAGTATATCACTTTTGTAGCAGAAATAAACTGCTGCAGAAAAAGCTAGATGCCATGCAAAATGTAATGTGCAATTGCAACACTCACTATAAATTCTGTGGAGTAAAGAGTACAGATACTCATTCAAAAATGCAGTGAAGTAGAGAGTAAAAGTTAATATCTAATATCTTTGATACTCAGTAAAACTACAGAGTATCAAAAAATAAATACAGTAAAAAAAAAATACAGTAATTAATTACATTTATTCAAATACTTTACACCTCTGGTACCACAACGCATGTGTGGTACTGCTGACGCAGGAGCAGGCATTCTGACGTAGAACTTCCATCTCTCTTAGTTCATCATCTGTATGTTCTGGTTCGAATAAGTAAGACTTGCAAAAAATTGCAAGTCCTCTCGCTCAAAATCTTCAGGCATGTTTATGAAGACTCTATGTACAGTGTGAATCTACCTCTGCTTGTAAACAAGGTGCAGCACATCCAGGTTCTACGTCAGAACGCCGGCTCCTGCGTCAGCAGCACCACACGCATACGTCATGCAGGCCTTAAAGTTCTCCGGCACCGTGCCGGATCTCCGGCGTGCAGCGTTTGGCTGCGGAAAAAAAAAAGTCCTACATTTAAAAAAAATTGTTCACCACTTTCGCGTCCATGAGTTCGCCTACAAATGGTATGAAAGGAGCACAGCTTTCACTCTCAACCAAACTAACATTACTAGCCAATCAGAATTTTTTTGCTCTAAACACGAGACGCGCATTATAGTATCAGAGCCGCAGCCCTGATGAATGGAGAAGCGCGACAAAAAACTGCGAGGCGCAATGGGCAAAAATGTCCATCTAGCGCATATTTACATAGAAAAACTAATTAAAAAGCAGCGGAGCTTTGTAAGCAGCTCAGAGTAATCATGTCATCTCCGTAAGAATGGTATGATTGCCAGAACAAATTTACCGGGATTTTTGAAAAGGTCCCGATCTCTTAATGGTAACATTAACTTACCGGTAAAGACCAGTAAAGACTGTAAGTGTGAAAGGCGCTAAACTCTTCCTCTGTATATGCTGTGAATTTAAATTGCTCAACGTTCATCTGGAAAAACGGTGTGCATTATCTCACTCATTTTCAACGTAAATAATTTATAAACCTTTGCCAACACAGGAGAATACATAAACCTATATCTAAATATGCCATTTATTATACATCGTGATTTCAAAATAAAAGTTTCTGAGTTTGCATGTGGCCAAATATTAAAATAATGGAATTAAACGTTTAATCACGCTGTAAAGTGAAACGTCACCTGGCCGTTGGCGCCCTCTGCAGGTATTTGTTATAATACATAATGAATTTAAGTTAGTTATGGTCATAATGTATAGGCATATTACATTATGTATTTTAACAGTGTTCAATAAAACCATGGTTTTGATATTTTATTTGAGCCAATTATTGCCTCATTGTTAGTTTATATATAAATAGTCATACTAAAGCTTGGTTTTCACTTAGGCCTGTTTGTGTTACTAAAAAATATCAGATTACTCAATTGTCAAAATAACCAGCAGATTACTCAATTACCAAAATAATAATTAGCTACAGCCCTAGATTAAAATATTTCAAAATACAATTGCATTTTTACTTTTTGTAATTAAAAGACAAATATTTTGTCATTGAAAATTTCTTAAAAATAGTATTAAAATATTGTCTCGTTTTAGTGAACCAAGTATCTGTATTTTGTCTCATCTCGTGAGCTAAGTGTATTGTCACACCCCTAGTGTTGATAAGTGGGGATACAGCTCATAATTTTCCAAGTGTATGATATAGCTTTCATTCTTCAGGGCAACCATATATTCATGAAAAAAAATCAGTTTGAGTAAGCAACGCAATAACTTTGCTATAGTATCCTTTCAAATGTTAAAGTTGCCACAGTCATTCCATGCTTTGCATGTGCTGCCCCGCCCCCGGAAAAAAGTTCAGGCTCAGGATTTTTTTTTTTTTTGCTTTAACACCTGGTCATGGTACTCTTGTGAACATGCATCAAAGACTGACACAGAAGAGAAGAAATTGTTGATTAAAGTTATTTTTGTTTTCTTTGTGCACAAAAAGTATTATTGTAGCTAGCTTCATAAAATAAAGTTTAAACCGCTGATGTCACAAGGACTATTTTAACGATGTCCGTACTACCTTTCTTGGCCTTCAATATGTCAGTTGCGTTGCTGTTTATGGAGGGTCAAAAAGCTCTCAGATTTCATCAAAAATATCTTCATTTGTTTTAGAAGGTTCTACGAGTTTGGAACGACGTGAGGGTGAGTAATTAAACATCTTGCCACCCACGTTTGTTCACGATCCACCAGTTGAGAAACACTGGGCTCGACTGCATAACATAGTAGTGCAATAAACAGTAGTGGGTCACTTCAGTCCTGGGGGGGCAAACTCGCCTTACACACATTTGGCGCCACCTATTGTTGTGGGTGTATTATTAATATGTAAAAGTCTAGACCGTGAATATAAGAGGACCCCCTTTTTTCAGATGTATTTCCAAGAAAAAAAATGACTGTCTTATATTTGGAACAATATGCCCATTTTAAATTTGTAATCAATATTTCCAAGAAAATCTAAGGGTGTATTCACACCAGGAAAGTCCGCAAGTTCACTTGCTTTGCTTTGGTCCGGACCAAATACAATGTTGATTTTTTTTTTTTTTTTTTTTGGTTTGGTGCGGTTTGCTTTCACGCTGCCCTTTTTGCAAATGAACTGTAAACAAAACCACACGTGTGCTTAAGGTCATCCATTCGTTGGATAAACCATTCAACCGTACCAGAGTTCGTTTGTAAGTTGTTTGGTCCGCACCCGAGTGCGATTGCTGTATTCACACCTGCCCAAAAGATCCACACCAGTGGGGGAAGCGAACTTGAGTTTGATTCAGTCGAACCAAACAAGACCGGTGTGAATACACACTAAGACAGTGATAAATTGAAAAATGGCATACTTGGCAAAACATTAGTTTGTAGATTGGCCTATTTTTGACTCATTCTTACTCATTCTTAAGGCTATGAAGTCATTTTTGCAATTTCACCAAAACCTCTGAGTCTGACAGATTTATTTTTTTTTTTTTATAAAGTTGACAACCAGATTTGTTGTTAGTGTGAAGGTAGGGCTGCACAATGAATCATATTTTAATCTTGATCACAATTTCTGCTTCTCTTGATTTATTAAGAGTGATCGTCTGCAATATTTGGTTATTTATCTTAAAAAAGACAAACATTTCATTTTAATTTGGCATTTGCGTTATCTTGAATTGGTAACAGGCCTCCACAAGCTTTCATGTTTGCAGTTGCCAGATAAGAGCTTAAATACCCCAGTCTTTTTTCATAAATCATTTTCTGCCCAGTGGTTCTTCCCAACCTGGCGACCATGTGCACACGCTCTCTCTGCATTATGGAAAAATCGCTGATAAGCTGAAAAACACTGGCATACATGCAAGATGGAGTTTAGTGATCTCTATTGAAATATTCTGCTCAAAAATAAACAGTAATACAGTCTGCTTTCTTTCATGCAGTTGTTTGCGCTGTTTGCTGTGACTAAATCTGTGTGCAAACCATGTTAGTTGACGATTTGTGCTTATGTGAAAGTGCAATTATTCTGGTGAAATGTAAAAAAAAAAATCAATCATGATTTAGTAATTGAGATCATATTTTTGAGCAAAATAATAATTAAATGTTTAACCAATATCGTGCAGCCCTATTGAAGGCTGTAAAAATGTGTAAATGTGATAAAGAAATGTAAGATATAATGGCAGTTATGGCAAGTGACAGTTCTATTTCGCACATCTTTATAGCATGCAGTAGTTGGGTTCCAGAAGTAAAAATCCCTTTCATTCATTTCATTTCTATAAGGAAAGAGTTTTTTAACAATAACTTTTAAGGACAGGACTTTGAGGTTGTTAATCAATAACATATATGCTTTTATTGAAGCCATCAGTTTGCCACTTTTTGCCCAATATTCAAATACTTTTTGCTTTAAATTAAAGTTTGAATGTTGCGATTCTCCTTGTAGTTGGTTGGTTTGGTTCGTGGCTTGTAAGGCTTTCACAAAACATTTTTAACTCCTGTGGTAAAAATGAATGAGGAATATACTTTAATAACTAAGGCCTCAGAAAAAGTGGACCGTCATTGTTGCACTCTGTTGTTGTGGCCTGTTGGTTAGTTTTTCCATTGTGAATGCACAAAATAACATCAAATTGTTCTATTTCGTATGTAATTCAGAGCCTCCATCTGTGTCAATGGGAATGGAGCTCAAAGGTGTGGGGCCTGGGATGGTGAGCGTGTCAGAGCGAGTTGGAGGTGAGGGACATGGTCAATTGTCTCGTCCTCGTGCCTTCTCTCAGAGCGCCATGCACAATCTGGAGAGGAGTGAGAGAGGCAATCCACAGGCACTCGCTGAGCTCGCACAGGTATTACACGCACACTTGTGAATGTGACACGTTTTCAGAGATTCATGCTCAACTAACTCTTTCTGTATTTTTAGATGTGTGGTGATGGTGGTCAGGTTGCAGGGCGGGGTGCTGTCTCTCAGACACAGAGGGGGGTAAGTGAGGACATGACGAGTGACGAAGAGCGTATGGTCATCTGTGAAGAAGAGGGGGATGATGATGTCATTGGTGAGTCAGACTTCATCATTTAAGACTCTCAGATTGATGAGTTTTCCAAAAAGAATTTAGTAAGTGCTTATGTCATTTCTGTCATCAAGACTTTTGTATTTATTAGCAATTGTGTTAGTCATTGTTGTGTGTCATGTCTCATTCAGATGACTCGTATCCAGGCAGCTCCATTGACCTGAAGTGTAAGGAGAGGGTGACAGACAGTGATAGTGAAAATGGATCTGGAGATGAAGGAGAACGCAAGGTATCATCTTGCATATTTGACATCTGTTAGCCTGTCTGTGTTGATCTGTACACAAATATAATGTTTAAAGGAATAACTCACTTGAAAATGAACATTTTGTCATCATTTACTCAGCCTCATGTTGCTCCGAGAACCACAAAACACTAAATATTAGAGAAATTCTGCTTTACCATACAGTGAAAGTGGAGGATGACATTTGTTCTACATTTAAGCCTACATTCACTTAATGTGAGGATAAAGCTATAATGTAGGATGTTATTTACTGATAGACCCTCATTCTGCTGAAGCTCTCAAATCTAATTCTCGCGCAAGATCAATTAAAAAATGGCACCTTTGGACATGTCACACCAGGTTTGACGTCATTGGTGCCAAATGGCGTTAATTCTTGCATTTTAAATAAAATAAGTTAACTTGATTGCTGTGTGTGTGTGAACATAATAAAAATGAGATTTGGGATTTGGGAGCTGCAGCTCTCAGATTTCAGTATCAGTGAACAATGACTGAAATTACAGTCTGTTCCTTACACAAATCTATTGTATGGCTACGAAAGACTTTGAGTATAAAGAACAAATTATATAGCCTATATATTTTCCTTTTTTGGAGTTTGGCAGTGTACATCACTATCCACAAGTGTGTATGGAAACGAGAAGTAGGCCTATTCCTACTAAAGGCCTGTTCACACCAACATAAATTTTTAGTGAAACAAATTAAAATTTAGTCCGATTTACACGTTATTCATCTGTTCAGTCCAGTGTGTATAAAATGGCAGATGGGGCTAAATGTAAATGCAAACTCACTCTCTGACAGTAGGTTTTTACGCGGCTTCAAACAATGCTTCAAATAGCGATTTTAGGATTCGCTATGGTGTTTATCAAATAAACTCATCGGTTGACCAGTGTTAGTTCCAGTGTGAGAGAAACCACTGCATTGACTGAATACCAATGTCCATGTTGGTCTGAATGGATGCATTAACAACCATTCATTCAAATTTAAATGTTTATCGCACTGATTTTTTGCACCAAACATTCATCTGAGTGTGAACAGGCATCTTTAATGACATTGGGGTGAGTAAATGTTGACAATTTTTTGGTGAACTGTCCCTGATGAATATAGTCCCAGAAAACAGTGAAATGTAGAACACTTTTCTCCCTGTAGAACTAGAAAATTGCTTGTGGTCCTTTAGCATTTTTCCTAGGTTAATTATTAATGAAGTTTACAGAAGGCTATTGCACAGTATTTTTATTAACTGGTAAAGGATATGTGTCATTACATACGTTTGCAGTCTTTGGCTAATTTATGTTCTCCTCTTTTCTCTGCTGCTTTATCACTTGCATCAGAGAGTTTTTGCTCCCGTGATTTGCTCCTCGTCCTATGGCCCTGGTCACGGTCGGAGCGTGTCTCTCTCCTCCTACCCCACCTCCAGACGCTTTAGTGACGCTTCCTCAAAGAGAAAGCGAGCAGTGGAGGGAGGTGATGGAGAACGAAGGGAAGGTGAAGGATCAGTGTCCCAGCCCTCTGCGGGTCAGTCCATCCTGCTCAGTTCTGCCGGGGGAGTGTCATCAGTGCTAGGAGCGGTGAGAGTGGCGTCCACTGTTGTCACTAATGTGGTGCGACCTGTGGTCAGCACGCCGGTGCCGATCGCCAGCAAGTCCCCACATGACCGGAAACCCGCTCCACCACAGACGCAGCTTCTCATTGGACCTGGAACCACAGGAAACCCAGCAACAGCTTCTGCTGTAGGGGGTGGGTACTATTCCTCATCATCGCCCAATCCTGTTAGTGCATCAGGAGCTCAAGGGGGACTGGTGACCAATATAGTTTTGGGAGGCACATTCCAAGCCCCGCCCGCCGTACAGCTTGTCACCCCACCTCCTCCACAAAACCCAGCCTCCCCAGCATCGGCTCCGCTTACTCATAGTAACGGTCCACTTCCTCTGCCCATTCTGCAGTCGCACATTCTCCCCTCCGCCTCAATAGCGCCCTCATCAGGTCAAAAACCCATAACACAGGTCCAGTACATTCTCCCTACCCTCTCTACCAACAATCCCAAGAGCCCCTCCCCTCAGCAGGCCAGTCAACCAACCAGTATCTTCACCCTACCTACAGCTCTGCCCACTCACGCCTCGTTGGCCAACGGGAAGCAGTCGGGATACGTCTCCAGTCCTTCTGTGGGTGTAGTTAGCCCAGGAGCCAGAGGTGAGGATACATACGGTTTAATAACACACTAAGAGATATTAGAGAATAATAAAACTTATTCCAATATGTGTCATCATAATAATGCTTTTACATTACCTGTTACATTGCAATAAAATTGCCAGATTACATCAGCATGAAAAAGCCAATAAATGTTCACAATGTATTTTGCTTAGATTGAGCAAATCCACTACACTGTAAATGAGTTACTAAAAGTATACTACAGTTTTGATGCAAACGCTTGGCGTATGTGCTGAATGCATAGACTTTCAAAGTAAACTCCATTTTATAGCATGTACGAACCCAGGGGCTAGACTTGGCACGAGAAAGTTTCATCATAGTCCAGTGTTTGCGTCAATTTTCTTCAGTGTTACGACTGATGCAAGATTTGCATGTATATATCACTCACACTCACCAACATTGTTTATTTTTGTTGTCTTCAGTCGTGAAAATGGCCTAGGCCAGTGTTGTGGACAAACTAATTAGTGAGAAAAATTCAAGGCACATGTGTGAGATGAGCGTTAGTATGTGCAGTAAAGTGTGCACCAGACCTGTGGAGATAACTTACAAATTGTAGTGCGTTACTGATTCCAAATTACATGGCAAAATCAGACTACTTTTTGTTAACTTTTAGATTACTTTTGACCTAACTCGTTTATCACATTGATTTAAATAGGATAATCTTGTACCATATTGATATAAAATACAAACAGTAAGAAAATATATTCCATTCATTGTTACTAACAAGATGAAGTGGCTTAAACATTACATTATGTCAAGGTTTCCCTAACAGGGGCTTGTGAATGAACTGCAGGGGGTTCGTGACTTTAATGGTAAGCTATTAATTAAAGCATAAAAATGTAAAATTAAAATAATTTAAAAATAACATCAATCAAAATAAAACTTATTAAAAAAGAAACATTTTATTTGTTTACTTGCATGTCATGTGACCATTAACCAACGTCAGAGAACCATAAACATGCAAATGTGATGATAAAATATTTATTTTAAAATCTCAGGGGGTACTTCAAGTAAATATATAGTTTGGACAATCCTGCATTACATGTAAATAAGAAATAACCTGAATTTGGGCCTTTTTAATGTTTTTGAAAGACAAAAGTCTTCCAAAGACATAGTAATACATGGTTAAAAATAACACATTGAGTGATTAATTCAAATAAAAATGAATGTTTTCATCAGTATTTGATGCAATATTGAATCACTTAAACCTGAAATGATTTTTGTAAATCATGTGCTCAAATGCTGTGTAGCCATCGGACTAATGACTGTTTTTTTTGTGAATGTCTACAAAACTGGAAGACTCTCTGAGTGCATGTATGTGGTAGGCTGTTTTAGAAGAATTTGGAAGAATTTCACGAGAAATTTGTGAGAATCAATAAATTATGAATCATTTATTTCTGTTGTGTGAATAATATGTTATCATGTAATCAATAAAAAAGTAATTGTAGTCTGATTACGAGTATTTTAAAATGTAATTTAATCTGATTATAAGTACTTCATTTTTGGAATCTGCTGTCCGTAACCTAACATGCGTAAAAACGCAGTATACTTTGGGCTTAATCTGACAGCTAAAATCGTTTTATTTGAGACAGATGGGGAGTTTTAAGTGGCTGGAGTAACAGAAACGCCATATCATTTAGGCATATCGCAACTATTATGGACAAACCACAGTTCACAATTACAGTGTAGACAGCTTTATACACTTTATATGCATATGAATTATAATCCTAGTGATTTTATTCCAATGCACCAGTTTTGTCTGGTCCAGACAGAATTTTTGATAGCAGTGCTTTGTTCACACATAGCACTAAAATGGAACTTCACCGGTACCCAGGAAATTGCTGAGGCTCTTAACACATGATCTCCAAACAGAAAAATGCTGTTAATTTCCGTAAAAGTCTGTCTGTGTGAAAGTGCCGATTGTCTTTTTTTATTGTATTGTGGCTCAGAGCCATCATCATGTTCAGGTGCTGTTCTCCATAGTTTTGTCCTGTGCCAGATAAGACAGTCTGTGCAAGACCCAATTATTTCAAACATTTTGTTCTTTCTTTTTTTTTTCTCCTGCAGTGCAAACACAGTCACCAGTCTTGCAGGGCAAGATGCTGGTTCCCATGGCAACAGTGAGGGCTGCTCCTGCCCCCTCTCAGCAGTTTCCCTTGGTAGCCCCTCCTCTTCCTGTTCAGAATGGAGGACAGGCAGGAAGCAAGGTGAGATCTCAAATGGTAAATGCTTAAATAACAAACTGATACTGAATAACCAATCGGCTTATTTGTAGAGATAATTATAATTTGTGATCTTTTTTGATTAGCATGTCTTCCTGTTTCCTTTCTAGATTATTCAGATTGCTCCGATGCCTGTCGTCCAGTCGCAGCTTCCCTCTACGGGACCAGTGCAACCTGGGAGCCCGTTTTCTGTTACTATGGGAACAGCTACAGTGGTCGCCCCAGGCTCTACCCCGTCTCAGACCGTGCTGCTACCGCCCCCACCTACAAGGTATAACGCACACTTTCACAGGCCTACTTATATTCACCTAGCCGCACACGCACAAACATCTCCCCCACTCTTATTTTAACAACTCCTACACTCCTCAAGTGCTGCAGCACTAGAGAATAACCTTGCATGGCTGCTTTCACTCTTTGTAAAAGCTGTCTAATCTGGTTTCTGTAAATATCACTTTTCTCCCACAGAATCACTTATGTACAGTCCACTCCTGGGGTTCCTTCTCCTTTGCCATTAGTTCCCACGACAACAGGCTCCTCCGCTCAGACAGCTTCAGCAACACCTGGATCTGCTTATGTTCCATCACCCTTGGCGACCTTTGCAGCAATCGCTCATCCGGGACAGACTTTGGTGCAGCCACTGATTGCAGGTCAGTGGACACATAATTAATATAATTTAATACGTCTTTAAAAATTTTAGGACCGTCGGTTGATTTAAAAAATGTTTATATTGTATATTATATGTTTTTCTTTTGTGATTTAAAAGAAAAAAATAAGGGTCGGGCAATAATCCGGTATACACGATTAACCAGTAGAAATTTGTCAACCGGTAGAGATTTTGGACTATCATCTCTATCGTGCTTACAGGCTCACGTGACAGTGCCGTGCTACGTGGTCACGAAAACTTATTGTTCGCATGCGTTTTTAACCATTGCGGTTTATAAACAAGTGATTTTAAGCTGTTGAAATGCAATCAGCAGCAAAAGAGAACTCATTTTGCTATATGCTCGTGCTGTCTGAGAGACGCTGTCAGAGAAGCGTGCAGACGTGAAGACCATGCTCACAGAGCGCTGGGAGTTATTTTTGCCACTTTATATAGGCCTTGAATGGTTAAATACACACACTTGTATGTGTTAAAATTCCTGTCTTTGCAAGTATCCTCGTAAACACAGTAATTAAGGTCTTAAGTGAGCGCAAACAGTTCAGAAAGAAAACACATTTGAAACAGTATATTGGATCTGGGCAGCTCTTAAAGTGACAACAGCCTAATATTCCTGCTGTCTGTCATTTATGTTAATCAAAAAACAAAAGAGAGAATATCTCTTACTGCTCTTGAGTAAATCACTTTTATAACTTTAATAAGAAAAAATAAATATTTAATTTACACAGTGAAGAATATGCAGTGTTTTTATACATTTTGATTACTTTGTACAATGTATGTAGCATTTCTTATTTGTTATACTGTAGTTTTGTCTTATTGCTTGTAATTAGTTTCCTATTTGTATTTAATTGCTGACTGTTTACTTGTCTTCAGTGAGCTTGTTTTTTTTTTTGTTTTTTTTTTTTCAATTTAGGCTAGTATTAGCTTTTTTGTGATATTGACACTGGTGACTAAAATTCTGAAATTTCTATGGAATAAATTTTTTTTATATCATAATACCCTTATTTAAAGCAAGAATAACTAAAAAACTATATTGTAATATATCATTATCGTAGGGCTGCATGATTAATCGAATGCGATACTCATGCGCATCTTAAAGCCGGTTATGGGATCAGTAGTAAATCTACTTAATGTGCTTTCAGATGGAGCAGCATTTACTACACCGAGCCATAGTTCATTGACAAGCTACGCAATATCACGTTCATTATCGCAGATGATTTAATCGTGTGATAATGAAATCGAAGATATTGTTCTGAGATAATGACAGCTGTTTGCATAGCTTCTCCATGAACTATGGCTCTATGTGGTAAATGCTGCTCCATCTGAAAGCATGTAAAATACCACATTTAACAACATGTTTTTACTCCAAACACTCGACTGACGTTGTGATGTGAGTTTGAAGTAAATCCTTCTGTGAGATGATGTGGCTTCTTAATGGCCTTAAGAATGAGGCACGCAACATTTTTCATAGTATTCTAAGCAGTGATAGTCTGTTGATTAGCTTTGCATTATATACTTTATTATAATGAAAATTATAATAATAATTATAAGAAGAACTC
>JAFVLL020036907.1:0-86340 GCA_021397915.2 Tor tambroides | reverse complement strand
GAAGATGCAACGCACCTGCTGCTCATTATATACCCGCGCTGCGAGGTGAGCAGCTGCTGCATATGATTGCATGCCAATGTGCATTGGCTCGTTTTAGTTACACTCGAAGCAGATTGGCCTCTCTAGCGAGATTCCTATTCGTCGGTCAGTCCGACGTACGTCGAACGTGACCGACTGAATGGGAACTAGTTGTTAACAATAGAGTTTTTTTATATAACATTTTAATGAATTTTATTGCCATTTTTTATTTTATTACTAATTGAACATTGGCATTTTTTGACAATTTGGGAAGGTTATTGCACAGACATTCAAAATGTTTCTGTACATTTTTTTCCCCATTGATTTATACTCTGTTCTTTTTTGTATTCTTCCATTTACACAATTGAATACAAATATTTAAAAATAAATAAAGAAATAAAAATAACTACCACTCCGACTACTACTACTACTAATAAAAATAACTTTTAAAATAAATCAATTCCAAATCTGCCACAAATTATCATTATCATTTTATCTTTGTTTTTATTTATTTATTTATTTTCCAGGGAAATCTGCAACAGCTGAAACATGTTTGATTGAAATTGAGATTCAGGTGGTGAACTGGACCAAAATTTGCAGTTTAATCAACTTTCAAGCAAAAAACACACTTTTGGCACATTTTAAATGAACAAAATACTTCATCTGCTGTGAGCTTTTCATACAGCGTATAATAATATTCAGACTACTGGGTATTTTACAAAGACAAAACTCTGGAAACATCTTCCAAACAAGCATGGAGAGTCAAAAGACCGGTGTTAATTAATGCTAATTTCCTAAAGGGGGCTGGAGCGAGAGGACGTGCTTCAATCAAAACAAAGAATGGGATGATTTTTCTGTTTGGCTCATTAGTAAGGCTTCTGTTCTAATGTTAATTACACTGAGCTTTGTTTATTTAAAGCTTTGCCAGTGATGCCTGTGGTGCGTAACTCATTTTAAGCTTGGCAATAAATTATCAGAAAGCCAAACCCCCGTATGCCTACCTTCGGGCCATTTTTTTTTTTAAGTTCAAGGGCGCAGAGAGTTTTATACTCCACACTGCAGATATTCTAATAGATCAGCTTGGAATTTCTGCCGAGCTAAGGAATTTCGAGTCTTTAAAGTCTGTTACGTCCATTTTTGTAAAGAATGGCGAATGTAACAGAGCACTTTCTACTGTCCTGACTGCAAAGGACGGTTTGCCTGGTTTTCAGTTCTTTGATCCTAATGTTAGCCATCACACGGCAAAAACCTGATCAGAACGCAGCTCAAAGATCAACGTATATCAATGCCATATGGGCATTATAAGGTCACCTAAGGCTCAGCAGAGACTCATAACTTTTTAACTGCTCTCATCTCTGCCTCTTGCCTATTTAATAGGACAGGACGAGGCAGCTTAAACCGAACTGACTCATTAAAAATGACATTAGTGGTCGCTGTCTCCAGATGGACCTGAACTCTTAATTAAGTGGTGAAGTAACTAATTATTCATTTTGTGTGATGGTGAGAGGGAGAATAAGGAGATGAAGATGATGGGAGAGGAGGGAGAGGAGGAATGATTTATGTGAGAAAAAGCCCTCAGATCCAGCCCTCAGATCCAGCTGATAGATCGCAGAAAGGAAAAAGAAATTATTATGCTAAATAATTTAATTTGATTAAAAATGTTACTTAATATATGCATTCTTTTATAATAAATTCTTTATTTTGTAATACTACTTTTTATTAAGAGAAGAGAAGAGAAGAGAAGAGAAGAGACGAGACGAGACAAACGAAGTTTCTTCGAGGACCTTTATAGCTGTTTGGTCTTCTCCCGGAGCGTTTGCTGATAAACCTGTAGTTTTTCCGCTGCTTCTGGACCAGGCTGCCGAGCAAGGATGCGTTTCAGCTCAGTGTAAAGTTTCTCTTTCTCCTGTAACACAAAGTAAAACAAAATCAAATTAATTTTAAACATGAAGTATCATAAAGTATCAAATTGAATTAATTTAAATTTTTAATTTAAATGTAATTTTTAATTTTATATAATTTTAAACAAAGTATCATAAAGCACCAAATTTAATTTAATTTAAAACATGAAGTATCAAAGTACCAACTTTAATTTAATTTAATTTTAAATTTGATTTAATCTTTAATAAAATTATGTAATTTTATTTGATTTTAAATATGATTTAATTTAATTTAAATTAATTCAAATTTAATACAATATTAAAGGTATCATAGGTGATTGTCTTCAGAAACATTTTTTGTTATTCTGGTTGAAAGTCTCTTCACATCCTGATAGCAATCATTAAGTTAAGTGGTCTAAATGTATTTATCTGTATTTATATATTCTGTGGAAGGTGTAGGACCAAGAAATGTTCGCCCAATCAAAACGCTCGGTCCGAGCGTTTTAATTTTCTCTCCTACCTGCCTGTCAACGTATGTATTTGCATACCTCTGCGCACCCTGTTCGCGCAGACACGATACGTCATCAGCGCGTTCACGCACGCTATTGCAGACAGAGCGAGAATGGCAGGCAAACATCAACAACCCGATCTTCCTTCCTGGTATTGTAGTACTTTCACTAACTGTGCTATAAAGTTTTCTCACCGGTGAATGACACATGATGTAGCCCAGCGGTTCCCAATTGCAGTCCTCGCGCTCCCCACTCTGCATATTTTGCATGTCTCGCTTAGTTAACACACCCGATTCAGATAACCAGCTCGTTAGAAGAGAGCTACGTGCATGAACTGTGTTCCGATTGACATGCTCCCTACACAGTGTTCATTGCTCCCTACTCCCTGAGCAGGGGAAATCCGTTGAAGTTTACTTCACTTCGGAACATTCATTCACGGATTGCGCTGCGCAGCATCTTCTCACACACAGACGAAACTTACTAGAGAAGTGTGACATAATATACCTCTGTAAATAAATACCATTTAAATTCACGTCTAGCACACTTTAATTGCCCTTTGTATGGAACATATATGCTTGCTTTGAACTGGACCGTTGATGTAGCCTATTGTAGTAATTTAATGTTGTCTCTGGTATTCTGCTCTTTGAGCGCATGTGTGTTCAGGGGGCGTGGCTTTGGACGGCGATTGCAGGGAGGGTGGGACATTCGCGTTCAGTGCTATCAGGCTAAAGTTAGCATTTTCCGAGATCTCCAACGGCACCTTTAATGTAATTTTTCAATTTAATTACATTTGAATACAATTTTTAATGTGATTTACTAATTTAATTTAAACAAAAATGTAATTAATGTAACTTAAGTTAATTTAATTTAATCAATTTACTTAATTTAATACAATTTAATTTACTTAACATTAACATTCACTATTATTAGTTTACTTTATACAAACAATGAAAAATCCAAGTGCTGTTATTCTAAATATTTTAAAACGAATCCGAGTAACATAACTAACTCTACAATGAATCATATCCTCTAAAACACTGTGAAAATTCTCTGAGATGTTCAAAATTTGTCACTTTTTCTTTTGAAAAGATTTCAAAAGAGATATGTTAGGTCATTGTTAGTTCAGAGCATGAGATCACTTTTTACCGTTAGTTGTACAATTATAAGCAATGATGCTATTTTTCAGTGTCACATCACAGAAAAAAAGCTACAGCTAGATTCAGGGGACTGACAGCTAATTCATTTTGTAAGCTAGTGTTAATTATCCAAGTGTGTGGAGGAAAGAAAGATGGATAACTAACACTCCATCGCAGCACTGACCATGTAATGACACGCATACATATATATGGATCATCAATGTTGCTAATTAGAGGAGGAGTGCTGACCAGTTAAACTCATCAATGCTAATAAATGCAGACTGTCTGGTGTCTAAAATGATCACTAATATAAAGGCTCTGAATTTTCCATGGAATATAAATGATGTGCCACAGGAGAAATCATGAATTCAGGGGGTTTAGGACAACTGAAAGAAGATCGTTCATGATCAAAAGGACCCGCATTCAAAAAGAAGACACACTCTTGGCCTCAACCACAAAACAGTTTTTTTGTCTCAAACACATTACTGCACACAGCACACACACACACACACACACACACACACACATTATAGATTTATTGCAAAGCTGGAAGCTTAACATTTTTTCCTCTGAATCTCCCAGTATTTTTCTCAAGATATTTTCTGTCCTTTTTCTTTTCGTCGTTTCCTCACAGCCACGGTGGCCGTCTCTTCATAATTTCATCAATAGTGAAGTGAGTGTGTGTGAGATAGAGAGCGAGTCAGCGGATGAATGATTTATGACTGAGAGGCGTCTGGACTTTAATACACTGCCTTTTATAGGATCACAACAAGGCAGAGATCAAACCCAGTCTCAGACTCCACCTTTCACCAACTCTGTGTCTGGCGCAAACATCTGCACTCATGGCGCGTTATCAAAGAATACATCACTTCAGCATCCGAAAACATTTTCACGGCCCTACGTGGGCTGAGCTTTGATAATGCTAATGCAGTTACAAGTGTCCTCGACGGAGACCCTGCAACCTGTCTGTTTACCTCAGTCTCGCGCTTTTTTCTGTCTCTCTGTCTTACTGTATTTATCATGAATATAACACGAAGAATAATGCCAACATATATTTTGAACTTTAGCTCTCAGAGGAGAGGATTTATTGCTCTGGGGTTAGTCTTTTGTGGCAGCTCTTGCATACAGATCTTAAATGAATTGTTTCAGGTTCAAAATAAATTAAGCTCTATCAAATTATTTTTCTCAGACTGTCGTTCGTAGAGCTTGCCATCTGGGCAAATTTGAGCACAGTTTGACACTGTTGAGATTTCTTCTGAAACTCTACAAGTGACACATGTTCAATTATTAGCATCAGTTTCCCAGGAGAAATTAACTTGGATTTCATCCATGTTTTGTATGCAAATTTTTGAATATTGCATAAAAAATGCTGGATAAAATTTCCCAAATGCACAAAAAATGTATATGTTATCGTAAAGGGGATTAGCCTATTATTTTGAAAAAAGTAACACTAACAATCAAAGCTGTTGTTTTTTTTTTTTTAAATTAAATTAATACTTCAGCAAGGATGCATTAAACTGATTGAAAACAACAGTGAAGACATTAAAATGTTACAAAAGATTTCTGTTTTAATAAATAAAAGCTGTTTGTTTGAACTATCTATTTATCAAAAATTGCACAGTTGCACTTATCACCACAAATATATAAAGCAGAACAACATTTTCAACATTGATAAAAAGAAGAAATGTTTCTTGAGTACTACTTAAAATAAAATCACATTAAACAGCAAATTAAAATAATTTATAAAGATCATGACACTCAAGACTGGAGTAATGGCTGCTAAAAAAATCAGATTGCCATAAAAAAAAAAAAAAAAAAAATTCCATTTTAAAATATATTAAAAGAATAAAACCTTTATTTTAAATTAGAATAATATTTCACAATATTACTATTTTTACTGTACTTTTTAAAAAATAAATGCAGTCTTGTTGAGCATGACAGACTTTTAAAAAACATTTTTAAAAATCTTACTGGCCCTAAATTTTTTGAAACTATGTGTGTAGAAACTATGATAGAAAACAAAATAATAACAAAATACCTTTCTATCTGAATTATTTCTATTTTGCACAAGCTTCCCTGGAAGTAACTGGTATTTTATAGTATTATAGTATTACAGTATTTTTTTAAAAAATACTGCTTTATTTGGAAACTGCTTTCACAATATTTTCACAGCAATTACAATGAAAATATAGCTAATGTCTCAAATTATTATTTTATTTTTGCATCTGAAATATGAACTGGCATATGTAAAACACATAGATCAAATGATCTACTGTGAAACACAGGCAATGCTACCTTCTTCCAGATGATAGTTAAAAATGTCTTTTACCTTACTGAACAGAAAAACACTACTGTCTATAAATACAATACCCTTATAATAATTCATCCTCCCGGGAGAAAAAACAAAGAATAGGCAGCTTTTATCTAATGGCCACACAGTGGACCCTTCAAATCCTCATCTCTCCATGTTCTCACTCTCACTTCATTTCCATCTCTCTCCCCCAAACTTATATTTAACAACACGTCTACAGTCATCCTCTTACGTAAGAAGTAGTTTTACACATTGCTAACAAAGAGGAACAAACAGGAAGTCATGTTGCTTAGCCTCATTCTGACTTCATTTCCTCTATGTCAGACTGAATAATCACAGAAGCCTATGTGACATGAAGAACACTCGAAGTAACCCGGAGTAGCTCCGCTGTCCCTGTGCAGCGCGATCAGAAGAAGACGAGTGCGATTTAAAAGCAAACAGATGTTCTGTGTGTCACTCCATTCAGAGATGAAGACGACATGCTGTGACTGACAGTGACGAGAACACGCTCGATTTTCACACCCCCGCAACAGTTTTCTCTGCCAAAGAATTCGGACGACAATTGCACGTCTACCGGCTTTCCGACCTGTCTTACGATGGAGACATCCTCCCTTGACAGATAAGATTTTGACAATCACATTGACTTTATTTTGCTGCTCCTGCTGTCATCTGTCACAAATGAGTGGAGAAAAGCCTTCGTGACTTTAAGTAGTGGGTCTCAATTGGTGGGTCACAGGTCTCATAAGGTCAAAAACAGTACAAACAGAAAAAAAAACAAAACAAAAAAAACAACGATAAATGCAATAGATATCTTAAACTGTGATGATGGCTTAGAAATCAGTTTAGCTCAATTCTAACACTTAAATTTAGGTAACACTTTAGTATAGAGACCAGTTGTCTTTATTAGTTGCTTATTAGCATGACTATTATATATTGGCTGTTTATTCATACTTACAAAGCACATATTCTGCATGACAATATTCCACATCCCAGTTTTTTGAGGCAAAAGTCCAGAATTGGACCTTAAAATAAAGTGTGACCTAAATTTGTTTTTGTTCTTAGTGTTTGTTTTGTTTTGATGAAGTTTATTTATTTGAGTTAACATTATTTCTATGGCAATTCAGTGCAGGCTACATAAAATACTATCAATAAATCTTAAGTTCCATTTCACACTGATCATTCCTTTAAATCTTTAGCTTATGAAAATACTATTTTGTCCATTTTACAGAGCTAACAAGCTAATCAAATCATGCTCCTGTGCTAATTTTTATATATCCATTAAAAACCATTACAATGCATAATATAATTATAAAAAAATACTGTAAAATCAGTGATATTGTGAAATATTATTACAATTAGAAATAGCTGTTTTCTATTCTAATATATTTTAAAATTAGCATTAAATATTAAAATATTATTTCAAAATGTATTCCTGTGCTGCTTAACTTTGTTTTGGATACCGTGTTGTTGTTTTTTTTGATGAATAGAAAGATCAAAAGTACAGAATTTATGCATTTTATTTTTTAATGTAACAATGTCAGTCTTTACTGCCACCTTTGACTTTTGATCAACACATCCTTTCAGAAAAAAAGTGGTTTCTAAAAAAGACCCCAACTGACCCTAAACTATTGAATGTTCGTGTATTTCAATCTAATTACAAAATATTTGACACGGTGCCCATAAGTGCAGTTTCTCTGTACTTTTTACACCCCTAGGTCAACTGTCCCTGACTCTGAAAACAAAATCACCTTGAAGAAATGATTCAGAAACTGGCTCTTAATTATTTTTAGGTATCACCACTAAATACCAGAAGTTGTTGTCGTCATGTCCATGGTGCTTAAAATACCTCATAGTAGTGTGTACTAAACAGGTTTGCGTGTGTAAGCAGCGAGAGAGTTATGGATGGAGTATAGTGTTTGAAAGACAAGTGTTGAAGGAAGTGCTCATGCATGAGGTCACAACCTTTCTCTGAGTGCTGGATCTCCTGCAATACAATATCATCTTCCTTTCTCTTTTACCCAAATGAGGCTCAGAAAACTCAATCTAACTCTGCAGCCCCTGATGCAAACCTTTCACAGACCTTACGACTTATCTGCGATATAGTGTAATATTATATTAACTGTAGGGCATAATAAACTCCGCTGTTTGTTCCAGGTAAAACATACCTTCCTGTCATACCTCAGTTGGTAATTTGGTGAGTCACTGGGCCATATCTTGCGGCCACCATGCATGAATAAATAGTTAACCGCTAATAGCCTGTCCAGATTTGCCTGCACGAATATTAACTGACATGATATGTTCTGTGCCTCTTTTATTATCGCACTGCCTCAACGCAAATAATGCGACAATTAGAGTCTGTATCTGTGTGAAAAACAGCGCCTGCTCTTTGTTTGCCATAAAGTGCTGCATTGTGAATACTTCAAGATCTATAATGGGTATTATATTTAAAATGGAGCCTGTCTCGCATCGTTTCTGAATCACCAGTGTCCTCCGACTGCAGAAGTGCAGCATTGTCTTGACTGCAATGGCTTTTTGCTATTGTGTCCTAAACGCTCCTATATTGTACACGCTGTCACAATTTTCACTGCAAACAGCTACAAAACAACACAACAATGCCCTGCTGTCTAACAGCTGTGGTGGGGCTGTTTTAAAAGGCATCAAAGGCAGCTGAAGACTCACACAGCGCTCGAGCCGATACACAGAGTCGGGCAGAGCGACTTCATAATTACACAATGAGTTATAGGGGTGTTGTAAGGCACTCAGCTTTAACCTAATTAGCACTGCATCCCAATGTTTCCTCAAAGATGGGTTCATTTCATCTGCAGTCCACTGGCATATTCATTGATTTTCAGATTGGTAGTTGAGAAAAATCGCACAATGCTGATTAATTTATGCATTCTAAAAGAAGTTCATTGCTGCATCAAACAGAATTGCACAAATAATATAAAGGCAACAAATATTTTCAAACCATACAGAGGCACATAGAGACTACAATATAATATTTCAAAGACTTTTCTTTCATCGTTCAGAAGTAGGGGGTAGACTTTAAGCAATAAATTCTTTTATGCAGCAAGGATGAATTAAATTGATCAAAACTGTTTTCAACATTGATAATGAGAAGAAGAAATGTTTCTTGAGCAGCAAATCAGCATATTAGAATGATTTCTGAAGGATCATGTGACACTGAAGACTGGAGTAATGATGCTGAAAATTCAGATTTACTGTACATCACAGGGATATGTTACAGTTTTAAAAAAAGTCTGTTTGATTAAAAAAAAAAAAAAAAAAAAAAAAAAATTAATTCCTCAAAGGAAATGTGGTTTATTTGGCATTTTTTAAAAATTACACTAATACAAGATTATTTTCCCCATTAAAAAAAAAAAGGGAAAATCTTCAATCTGAGAGACATTTAACTGAAAAAAAAAAAAAAAAAAAAAAAGAGCAACAATGCAACGGGCAAAGATGTTTATATTGTATACGTATCTTTACTGCATGAAATGAAACATTGCGTGGCTCTAGTACAGCTAGCCTAGGTCTGTCCAATAGAAATAAGGTGAGACACTTATACTCTCCACTACAGCTTGTGTAAATACAAATAGTGTGATCAGAATTGAGTTTAGGAAGAAAAAGTGTATCTAGTGATGACCTGAAAGAAATTAAACACGTGATTTGATATGATCTGATCCCTGAAAACGGCTGTTCATGTGCTAAGATTGCGATTCAGTCTGTTAAGCTTCATTTGATACAGGGAGTGAAAGGAACCTTTTTAAACTGGCTGTCTGTCTGATGTTAATGGCATTTTGAAAGCCCATTTTATCATTTCCATTGCATCTGAGCTCAAGATCCAAAGTGAGAAAAAAAAACTCTTAACACCATCAAACTGAAAATCACAGCCCATGTCTACCAATCTCGTAATGGTGAAAGTAAAGTGGACAGCTACTCCTAGAACATTTTGTCTGTCTCATTCAGACAAACTGTGAACTTTTTCGTCTTATTTTTTTCCCTTTCTCAGTTCTGACTAGTTGCTTTGGAGGCACCATTACAGTATTCAAACAAACAAACCCAATTAAAAATCTCAGAACCAAGAAAGCATAAAAAGTTACCCTAGTCACACCAACAGCACCTCTCTCCATCTCTCCATTCATAACCTAATCAGAGATTCCAAGTGCATTTATGTAAACAAACGTTGCTCCCTCAAGAAGCTCTAGTCGAGCACCTGCTACATCTGAGAAATCACATTTGTTTCTAGTCTGAGCAATGAATAGCACGGATCACTTCATTACAGATAATGGAGGGCTCTCTGAATACTAGACCATACACAAGGACAAAGATGGGAAAATGACTGTGGTTCATGATAGTTCTAGACTACAATGCAAGTAATGTAAGGCTTAACAAATAAATGATAGACTCATTGAATGGCAGGGAGGTAACTGATGACTCTCACATACATTAAAATATGACTCTCTCAGCTTACAGTAGGCCTACTTTAAAAATGGACTCCAGTAAAAATGACTAATTATCAGTCCAGACAGAATCTGCAGAATTCTGTGGAATGGATTTTAACATGGTAAAAGTAGAGAGTACTTTAGTGTTATTAGGAGCTGAAAGCATAATCAAATTAGTCCAAATATGTAATAATGAAACAAGCAAGGCGGAGAGGAAGAGTAAAACTAATGGTGGACATTCTGATTATGTAGAAATGTGGCGCTTTGTGTAAAAGTGCTACAGGCACAGAATTTAATAATAATAAAAAAAAAAAAAAAAAAAAAGTTATTCAGTAATCTGATAAACCAAATATCACAACATGAAAGTAGCACATTCTTTATTAATTTTAGATAACTTTAAAATTACCTCAAAGCCACATATGCAAAAGAACAGAGAAAATCAAATCAAATAACTAATCTATTTTTAACTAATTTAACTAATATATAGATATCGTTATCTCTAAGATTTCTTTAAGAAATCAAGAAAAAGTAAAAACAGTAATGTTGTGAAATATTATAATAATTTAAATAAACTTAAACAATAATAAAAAATTTCAACTGTTTTAATTCATACCTGTGGTGACAGATGAATTCTCATCTTTTTTTTTTTTTTAATTCTTTTATGAATAAAAGAACAGCATTTATTTGCAGCCTTATATATTATAAATATCTTTACTGTCACTTTTGAGAAACATGAATGCATAAATGCATAAATAAATGCATAAATAAATAAACAAACAAACCTCTTGACCCCAAATGTTTGAACAGTCGTGTATATAATTTTTATTTCTCTAATTTCTATGTGCAGTCTGACACTTCAGCTTTAACTACTGTTATGAATTTGTGGTGGGACAATGATTGGCGAGGCAGAAGGGGCACTAGGATTGTTCCTTAACTAGCACCAATTAGAAAATCTTCTTACCTGTAACAGAAGCTCTTTCTCCACAACTTCCTGAGTCTTAGCTATCAGCCTCTGCTGAAGAGAATGAATCTTCTGAATCAGTTCAATGCTGCTTGGATCACTCGCCTACAAAGAAAGAGAAGCAAAATCAAACTGTTTTGGAAGACTGTATTATTCATATAACTGTTTCCATAACAAGCCAATGTAAGCTCATACCTCTAGTTTTCTCCAGCGATGTACATTTAAAGGATTTCCAAGCTCATCCTCTAGAGCTCGACATCTTGTCCTCTCTTTCAGCAGCTCCCTCTGCATATGAAACACTTCCTGTCTGCCATCAGAACAAAGAAACACCGGTAGAGTAACTCTGACTCTGGTTTTCAGGCCACAATAAAAGCAACAATAATCTACTAATTTATAGTCAGTCATTTTGAAGTCCCCTGCATTCTGGCAGGATGCAACAGCACTTTGAAAATGAGTTTGCGTGAGAGATTCTAAAAGCCTGCACTTCACTTATTTACTTATGCACCACAACAGGCACAACACAGAAATGCAAGCAAGAGGGTGAATGGAAGCGAGAGAGAGAAACAAATCTCTTGGATCTCATATCGACAGGTTATGGCTCACAACATAATCCTAGCTGACCTTTCCCTCTCTGCAGCAAGCTTGTTTGAAAAGACACTTGTAGACATGTATGCTTTTCTATAGACGTACACACATGATACATTCTGAGCTATTTTATGGTAGGTCTATGTACATATTCGCTGCATAGTCTCATCATTTAGCAGATTAGTTATGCATCAATTTTGGTTTCAAATTTTTCATGTTTTGAAGAAATTCTGAGTGGGGTTTTTTTCACATTAAAATTTTGCCTTCAAAATAACTTTGCAGTTAGGGTGTTACAAGTGATTGCTTATGATATTTTTTGTCTCAAGATATGGATTCTCAATGTAAGTGGTTTCTTTTAATATATTTTTTTTTAATCATTCGAGTGAACTGTATTGCTTAGAAAAGTAATAAACTTCTGCTCAGCTAGCGTTACTTTAAAGGAGCAGTTAACAGTTTTTAATCCAAAAACGAAAATTTGGTGAACATTTACATTTGCACACTCAAGCCATTTAAGATACAGCCGAGTTTGTTTCTTCATCGAAACATGGCATCACTTACTTACCAGTGGATCCTTTGCAGTATGAATGAGAGTCTAAACAGATAAAACTGATAGAAACATCACAATAATCCACAAGTAATCCACTGTCACGGGTTGTCAAGGAATGAGGACAACAAATGAAGATTCACACTTCCAAATAGACTTTACTGAGAATACCAGGGAAGTACAACACATAACACAAAATAATAACCGACACTGGATAGAACAGAATCAGGACTATAAATACACAAGGTAAATGAGGGAACTAAACAGGAACAGCTGGACAAGGATGAACTAATCAGAAACCATGGTAACTACCGAGAGCTCATAACAGACATGACAGGAACTAAAATAAAATGAACATAATCGTGACATTAGCTCCCCCCTCGGAAGGTGTGACCTCACGCCACAACGACAGATGATAGACAAGAAAGAGGGCGGAGGCTTACGTGGAGGGCGTGGTACAGGTGAAGGATAGGAACCTGGAGAAGTCGGAGACCAACACCCTGGTGGAGCCGACGGTGGGAGGAACCAGGGAGGAGCTTTGGACGAAGGACTGGGTGACACCCAGAAGCCGATCCACGGAGGCGGAACCAGGGTGAGTGGAGAAACCAGCGGAGCAGAGAGGCTGACGGACCAGGGCGACATCGAAGGCCTGGAAGCCCAAGGTGGACTCGCGTGACTGAGGTGGATCTGGGGATTCGGCTGACCGGGGCGACGATGGAGCGAGCGAGGATGATGGGGAAACCAGAGGAAGGGAGGAAGCCCAGTGAAGCCAAAGGGGTGGAGGGTCGAGGCTGTAGGATATCTGAGACCGAATCAGACAAATTTAAGATTCGATCAGAACATCGAAACATGAGGAGCCAAAATTCCAGAGAGGCAACAGGACATTGTAAATCAGATCCCTAGCTCCAGCCGTACAAAGAAAGCCTAACCAACAAGCCTCTTTCACAGAACAGCTTGCAACATTAAAACAAAAGGAACCCTTAATGATAATTCCAACTCAGGGAGGAGACTGTCAAATTTGGGCAAGTAATCAAGACTGATGGTCAAAGAGATGGCCGTCACATGTAAATCTGTGATAGAAATCATGAGCTACCTACTTGCTTAGATTGGCTACCCCCACAAGACAAAGACTGAGACTAAAATTCCTTAGGAGACCTTTTAACCTCTCTCTGGTCTTCACAGAACATGCCTTTTGTTCTCCATAGAACTACACAGACGCTTTCTTTTCCATATGCACCTAAAATCATCTTAAAAGACTTTCATTTTAATGAAACTAATCATTTCTGTGCATAACTTCATATCATGTATGTAACCCATACAACTGACTCATGTTAATCACATTATGTATGTCTTTTTAATAACTAGAGAATAGCTTAAAGGTTAACATTCATGTTTGGTATGTATGGGTTTGAAAAACCATGCTTTAAACGTTTCTTCCAATCAATTCTTTGTCAAAAGTATCATAGTCTTGTTATAGAAATCACATCCAAAAGTATACTTTGCAAGAGTGGGAAAATTCGGACCATGTGACTTATATATGATTTATGATTTATGACACGTTTTGACGCTGCTGCTTAGCGCTCTTTGAGCGTGCTCTGGCCTACATGCCAGATGCTACCACAATGAGAAGAAAGACCACCTAGTCTCGTTACATCAGTTTACTCTTTTACTTTAGTTTCTTTTCGTGTTCAAAAGTTAAGTTTGCCGCAAAGGCCAGCTCCGACTGCACCCGCTTCAAACTTCAACTAGCAACGGACTCAGACCATTCGTCAGCCAACGCCCAAGACTTCACTTCAACGACTACTGAACTCTCAGCCAATCAGCAACCTCGGGAGAACCCCCTTTCTGCAAAGACGACAGCAAAAGGGAATCCCTTTATGCAACAAGCAAGTAACCTCCAGATTTTTGCTGAGCTGGTGCATTTTATATAAATTTCAGCCTCATTGAGAAACTCAATGCGAGGGTTAAATAAGTGATTGATGGTTGTTCAGGTCTAGGCAATTGCACATATTGCTGTAAACTTGGGATTTCACATTTTCATTCTCTAAACTCAGTGTGTTTTGTGCTTACAAACTGCCGATCTTGTTACTGTGTTTATTTAATAGTGTTTTCACTATATTCTGGATTTTAATATCCAGTGCAGATTTGATGTTATACGGCTCGTTCACTGAATGATCGGTGATCAGCCGTGAAACAGTGAGTCTGTTCAAATTCCCTATAAAATCATAAATGATTCCCTTTGAGCTAAACTGACCTGTTTCCCTTATATTAACATATATTACCTTACAAGGCACAGCCGGAGACCCGGAAGTCCGTGGCGGAAGCTGATCGACGACCGAACAAGGTTTGTCCGGATGTACGAGGGAGCCCAGAGGAGTCCTAGGGCAGACAGGCCTCGGTGGAGACAAAAGAATGCAAAGCAGGAGCGGATTCGGCGGGCTGACAGGCTGAGGTGGAGACATGGGCCTGGAGTGCCGAAGTGCAGCCAGGGACTCGGCGCAATACCAAGCCGGTGGAGGGGAAGCCTGAGGCAAGGCCGATGAGCCGCACGGAACTAGCGGCGGAGGCAAAGCCGAGGAGCTGGACAACACCAGTGGGGCCGACGAATCCAGGGGACTGGCTGAAACCAGTGGAGGAGATGGGACCAGGAAATCTGACAGAGACATCAGAGGAGGAAGATCTCCGGACGGGACCGGAGCCTCTAACAATCCGGACGGAGCCGCAGATCTATGAGGTTCATGTCCGCTCCTGGCTTTACGGTGGACTGATCAGCGCGCTTAGTCTCCGGGGCTTTGGTGGTATCCGGCTCTGGTTCCTGGATGAGCCCTGTTGGTGTCTCGGGCTCGCTGACTGTGAGGGAGAGGCCACCGTTCTGGAGCATCCAGCCCAAATACTCCAGCCACCTTCGGCTTTCTGGTCTGAGGAGGAGATGTAACGCTGGTTTGTCCATTTTTTCTGTTTTTTTTATGCGGTCGGTTATTCTGTCACAGGTTGTCAAGGAATGAGGACAACAAATGTCTTGCTGAGAATACCAGGGAGGTACAACACATAACACCAAATAATAACCGACACTGGATAGAACAGAATCAGGACTATAAATACACACATGGTAAATGAGGGAACTAAACAGGAACAGCTGGACAAGGATTAACTAATCAGAAACCATGGTAACTAACGAGAGCTCATAACAGACATGACAGGAACTAAACTAAACTGAAAATAATCGTGACATCCACATGATTCAGTCCATCAATTATTGTCTTTTGAAGTGAAAAACTGTGCTTGTAATAAACTGTGCTCCTCTATCAAGAGTCCTCTATCCATAATATTGCTTTCTCCAGTGAAAAAGCTGTCTTGTCTGAATCAGGAAAGAAATATGCAAAGATTAAGCACCCTTTACAAGCAAAAATAAGCAGTTCTAAACAAATATGTTGGTGGATTTTAATGTGAGATGACAACAGTGATGGACTTTTTCACTGGAGGAAGCGTTATTATGGATTATGGGCTTTTGTTGTGAGGCTTTCAAGTTAAAATGTCTTAATGGATGTTTCTTACAAACCTGCAGCTTTTCTCTTCACAAGATGTTAATTGATGGACTGGAGTTGAGTAGATTACTTGTGAATTATTGTGATGTTTTTATCAGCTGTTTGGACTCTCATTCTGACGGCACCCATTCACTGCAGAGGATCCATTGATAAGCAAGTGCTGTAATGCTACATTTTTCCAAATCTATTCAGATGAAAAACAAACTCATCTACATTTTGGGACAAATCAGAAAAACCTAGGGGGTGGGACTAGTGTTTCAAGTGTTTACTGCAGCTGTTACATTTGCCTGTTACAATATTTGATGTGTTGTCCTAATTACGGACAACTGGAGAAAAGATCCCTGCGCTCTGTTGTGTTTTGTTAGATTGCACCCACCTGTTATTTTGCACAACAGAGTATCCTGTGTGTACACCACCCCTACAACAGTGTCACTTATGGCAAGTCGGCCAGTGTCTTCCTTTGACCTGCTACAGTGATTCAACTCTACAAATAAACAACTTGAAAGCTCCATCAGCCAACCTATTAGCACTAGTGGCTTGCCAGAGTCTGGAAAAAGTAAATTACGCCATTTCAGCCACAATAGAAAAGCCTCTCGAAATACATTGAAAATAAATAAATGGCAAAATCGTCTCTAAGGACATCTACGGACACACACACACACACAAAAAAATCTTCTTGGAACAGAGGAACAGAAAAGTGAATGAAAGGGAGATAAAATAACACACTGTCTACACCAGAAATGACTGGCACAACACAACAAAAGCATGAAATCAGTCCCTGCATCCAAATATGCCTACTTCCATAGTATATAGTATATATGTAACCAATGACTCACTACTTCCAGCGAGATTCTGAATGGCACAACTGATGGACCTTTTACTATCCCATAAGGCCATGAAAGAAGATTTGTGAATGGTTGTGAAGAAACGCAACTGATGCTGGTAGGTCCAATGACAGTAAAAAATGACAGATATAGTACATCCGAATTTCATTCACACTTCACATAATCATACTATATAGAACAAACTTTTTTTAACCATCGCAAAGCAAGTTTCAAACCGAATGGAGTACCTACTATACAGTACGCGATTTTGGATGCAGCAAGTAATGCTGTCTACACTGGATGCGGAGTGATACAATGCGACACGAAAAAATAGTGTTAAAAAAAATCAAAGAGGTTTTTATAAGGGTCTTTTAACCCTTGTATACTAGAGATGACAGGAAGCCATATTTTAACCAATTGAATGCTCAACCGAAATGATATGATGCTCTGTTTAAACAGTACGTCCTAGAACTTTTTCTGTGCAGCAATGGAGAGAGATGGATGATCATAGCGCACAGCTCATTTACCTGAGCGCAATGCAGGTTTAGTTTATGAGGGTGTTAGCGATTAGCATGCTAAATTGATCAATAAGTCATTTCCTTTGGGGAAAAGAACTCTATTACCAAAATCGTCAGTGTACTGTCATTTGTCTAGCAATGTGAGTAAACTGGAGAGGTTTTTGCAAATGTTGTTGTGCTAAAAGACAGTGGAATTGCTTCTAAATGGCATGGATTGATTTCTCAAGACCTACAAGGTCTTTTTTCGTCATTGATGATTCAGACAAAATCAATGTTGTTAGTGTTTGTTATGTTTGAGGGAGAAAAATTGGCATTAGCTCTTGTTTTGGGTTGCTTGTCATCTTTAATATTTATAACGGTCTCAACGGCTCCGTTCCAAAACCTACTGAGCTATACCTACAGAGACAGTATTTTAAGGCGTCACAGCTGTGCTCCTGATGCAAAATCCTGTTTTAGATGCTAAGAAACTTTATTATGCTGCCACAAAAGGCACTTTTAGACAAATTAAGTACAAAATATTACAAAAAAGTCAACAAGCTTGGTGAAAAATAATATATTCAAAGTGGTGAGTTGGGTCACACTTTATTTTAAGGTCCAATTCTCTTAACTATGACTCAATAAACTCCTAATTTGCTGTTTATTAATAGTTAGTGAGGTAGTTGTTAAGTTTAGGTATTGGTTAGGATTAGGGATGTAGAATATGGTCATGCAGAATATGTGCTTTATAAGTGCTAATAAACAGCCAATATGTTAATAATAGGCATGCTAATAAGCAACTAGTTAATAGTGAGAATTGGTCCCTATACTAAAGTGTTACCATGAATTGATAGAAATGCTAATTATAAAATAGATTCCATTAAAGATGTCAAATTATCAATAAAAACTGTATAGTGTAAATGTTTATTTTATCTATGCTTATGGTTAATAACATGCTAATATCAAATAATATTCTTTCCCGTGTGGTGCGTGGGGAGTGTAAGATCTCTATTACATATCAAGTGTTCATGTTTAGGCCCTAACCTGAGTCTTTAATAAGTGTCTTCCTTCATTAAAATTGATGGCAAGGCAAACAAACAAGACCTTAGGCGCTTTGATGTGAAGAAGAATCCTCTTGTACACCAGTTGCATCATTGTCAGACAATGATGTACACACACAAACAGTTGTTGTTCTCTGATTTTGTTGGTGTACAAGGAAAACTGTCTTTATAAAGAAAACATTACAGTACATATTACAACACATTACACATTATGTATTACATCCACCTTGACTGCTTTAGTTCCGCCAAAGGAAATAGTTCCAAAGAAATCCACTGCGCATCTCAGAGCAACACACGGTCGGTGGCGTTCATAAATTAAGTTTTGAATGAATCAGTAAACTGAATCAATGACTCAGTCATAACCACAATCAAATGTTTAATTCCTGGATGAATCAGCGGCACTGAACAAATCATTTGGAAGAATGATTTAGTGATTCATTTTGATACCAAACAACTTACTGTAGTACTTTTTAAAGTATCTTTCGAATGAATGATTCAGTGACTTTATATAAGCTGAGTTTCAATTTCAAGGCTGTGCCCTATGTAGGTTGCTTTTGTCTGTCACACACATTTATCAGAAAAGTAACCATTATTCCTATTATTTCCTTTGAGGCCTAATTACTGTAATTTCTTACCTTCTTTGCAATGTAATGGTTACTTTTCTGAAACGAGACAGTCTCGATGTATGCAGCTGACAAATGTGGCCTACGAAGGGCGTGGCTTTCTATATTAGACACAGCAATAGACATGTCGCCAGACACCGGTGTGCAGATGTAATGTTCAGAAAGAGTCACTGGAAATCCCAACTAGTGCACAGACAGTGTGGATTGGAATGTGCATACACAGAAAAAATGTATACGTATTTTAGTCAATCTACTATGACAGAAACCAAACAAAGAAAGCAACTTTTAAAAACATTAAAACAGGAATCTATTGGAAAGCCACCATTGCCAGTGCCACTTCCATTTACTTTGTCCAAACTTTTATTAGGTGAGAGGAAGTATTCTTTGATCACTTTGCTCAAGACAGGTCTAATCCGACCCTGAAACACTAAGACTTCTTCACGTTGCATTTCGATTACTCCAGTTCTCAAAATAAGTTTGTATGTGGGAAATCTAGCCAGCACTTTTTCCTGGAGCTTTAATAAGTGGCACTCAGTTTGATCTGTTCCTAACAAAAGCTTCTAAGAATGAGAATAACAAAATATGACACGAGCATACAGTAATTACTGATATCAGTGCTCCAGGGAGACCATATTAATCTTAGTCATTGGTCATTTTACTGCACCTTACAGCAGACAATAGAGCCCTGAAAGGATTTCCTGTCCAGATTGGGAAAAATAAAAGCAGCCTTTCCATTTGCTTGCCTTTTGCTGGCTATGGCTTTAATTTATGCATTTTAATTGTGTTTTTGGCAAAGCTTTTGTTTTTCTGCTCTCACTATTCTCTCTTTGTGTTATTTGTGTTATGCATAAATACATCACTGTCCACTAAAAGAAAGCAAGCCATCCATCTTTTGCCGTCAACAAATTAATTTCACTATGACAAATAAATAACTGATTTAGAATGGAAAAAAGAAACCCACATGTATTTTATCCATATGTTTCTCTTAGTCAGTGTTTTAGTTTGTATTCCTCCTTTTCGCTGTTGTTTCGACTGAGATGGAGATACGGAAGGTGAGAGAAAGAGTGGGTTGGGGTATATAGATTGATTTATTCAGGAAGGCAGGGTTGATATCAGGGACTTAAACTTTAATCAACATGCTTATAGAGTTCAGGACTCTCGCCCACACACACATTTTCCTGTGTTGCAGAATGCAGTCTTCCCACAGAAACTACACATATTTGCAGGCAATAGCAGAAAATGGTAAAACAAAAGGCAATGGTGTCATGAACTGGCCTTGTTACTATGTAACATCAGCACCAATAATATCAGCATCTTCCCACTAAGAAACATTAACAGCCGGCTCCTTATAGGCCACAGCACTTCCACATATACCACCCTAAAGCTGCCGCAAGTGATTCTTATAAACGCCACACATAAAATGTCTCTATCACCTGACAGATATCACTGAAATAGGTGTCTTGAGATATCCCACCTATCTCTGTGACAGCCCCAGGCTCTGTAAGCAGCCAAAAACAAAATGTGAATGCAGCCTGCATGTATAAGAATCTGAAAAGGTGGAGGCAGATCTCTGCCAGCTTCAACCAATGGCGTGAGTTTGGACCCAGGACTACCCGTTTGAACAAGGTGGCTGAAGATGGTGGGAGATTTATTTTATTTTCAAAAAAGAGGTACTATTTTAGTTTTTATTAATATTTTGAATTCATTTTTTAGTTTTTTTATTTTCTCTAAAATTTTAGTAATTTTGTTCGTTTTTGTAATTTTTATTCATTTTTTTTATGTATGTATAGTTTTAATGAATCTTTAGTTTTAGTTTTAGTTAAGTACATCAACTTAAACTAAATGAAAAAGAGAAATGTTGCTGAAATAGCTGAAATAAAAAAAAGTTTTTAAAAATATTTTTACTTCAATTAAACTTTCTTTTATTTGAAGTAATGCAATTTTTATGGTTTTAGTTTAAGTTAATTATAATAACCCTGTTAGGAAACAGCTGATTTCAATAATAATAATAATAATAATTCTGGAATACTTGACTTTTTGGTCAATCACTGCAGTATTGCATACCTACTTTATAGCTTTTTTGGAAAGTAGTCATGCAACAAGCTGGACAATCTGCAGTCAGTTGGTTATTATTGCAAAAAAAAAAAAAAAATATCAGGATGATGCAACATCCCTCTGCTTAGGGATTTATTTTGCAATAATGGCTGACTGACTGATTATTTCTTGCATATACCATTTTTTAAACTAAAAGAAAGCTGACATTTTTCTATCCCTCATTTGAATCTGTACCAGTTGCTAAGAACATGTGTTAAGACTGAATGCATAAAAGCTCTATTATCTGAGGGATTGTCTCTTTGGTTTGATTGAAGAAAGCGGCCTATTATGCCATGTTACAAGTAAGGCTCAAGGTAGCACAGCTAGGAGTTAGACAATGCTTAAGGAACATTTATTTAATTCTCATGAAATATTCATGCTGATCTGAATGGAAGCGGATTACTGGGAATTCATCTGTCAGGATGCCACTCAAGTTTCCGTTTTCTAATGAGCAAGAGGATGGGAGGAACATACAGTATTGTTCTTTATGCTTCACCTAGTCCAACCATAGGTGAATAAAAGATAGAGCAGAATTACCAGACATGCATTTATCTTATTAAATGGAAGTCTTGTTGACAGATTTTTGTAATTTTTCATACTAATCACAGTAGGACCATGTTGTTGCCCAAGACAGGGATCTAAATCTGCTAAATAATAATAATAATAATAATAATAATAATAATAATAATAATAACGGTACCTAAATCATGGTTCCTAATTTTTTTCTTTTCTTTTTTATTGGGAACTATGGTACTTTTTTAGCACCATGCCATGCAACCCTAGTGTGCAATGTAGACTAAATGTACTTTCGAGCAGTATGAAAGAGTATAATGCTCCATACTTGATCACAGTTCACATTTGCCATGATCGACACACACAAAAAAACTTCTCCTTTTTTTAATTTGAAGAAAGTGACATATTTCAATGATATACCGACCGCTAAACTACAAATGTTCACGCTTAAGAGAGGAAATAGAGTAATAAATGTAGAAAAAGAATGGAAGACAAGTGCTAGTGGGCAATGGTGGGAGACAGATATGGAGGAAAAGAGAGAGAGAAAAAAGAGAGCAATTACAGAAATGTGCCTACAGCAGTACACATATAAAACAATGAGCTGTGATAGAGTCCAAGGCCTCTGTCCGGAAAATGTGCAGCAGTGAGCTAAAATGTCAAAGGTAAGGTCTTTCTGTTGTAACCTCTCTCTCTCTCATTCTGTTTTTCTTTCTATTTCTGTCCTTATTTCAGAGAAGCAATTATATAATGTTCCTCTAATGCAATAAAAAAGGGGATTGGAGTGGGGGAAAGAAGTTTGAGAGCAGTAGAACATGTACTAACACTTGTGTAAGAGCTGTTTTAATTGACGTGAAGTGCACGTAAGGGTAACCCTGTGATTCAGGCAGATTTAGCCAAACATAATTTATTTTGGAGTGCGGGCTCTTTGAAATCATTTGAAATGGAAAGACCTCCTCATTACAGTAGACAAACACACAACGCAACAATTTGGTTCAAAGCTGGATCAAAGAAAAAAATCATGCACACATAAACACACACTTTCACATCATTGGTCCATGCTCTGTATTGTTCATTCCACTCTGTGGTTTGAATCTTCTAATGAATATTTCAGGCAAAATACAACAGAATTTAGTTCATTATGGCATAAATTATCATGGTCTCATTTACTGCAAAATTGGTAAGTAAAAATCAGTACCAATACTGTTCATGCAATAGTATGAGCACTGTCTGGAATGCTACTTTAATACTCGGTATGGAACAGCAATATGGCCTAATGGCAGTTTAGAATTATATAAGCAATCCAGTCATTTATATAGAACAGTGGCTAAAATACATGCTTCCAATTGACCGTTCGCAAAGAGCTTGATTGACAGGCGATCTGACCAATCAGAACGCAGAGGTTATGCGCCGCCACTGCTATCCGCCGTCTTGCCCGACAGCTACGACAGGTCTCCATAGAAATACATGTTAAAACGGGGTAAAAAAGATCGACTGAACTGAAACTTTTTCAATATAACTAAATATAAATATGTGCGGAGGGTTAAGCTGTGCTGTTGTTGGTTGCCACGGTAACGGCAATAAGCTAAGGTATTCCTTTAAATACTTGTTTTGCGTACCAGAAAACCTGTCATGTCCGGCGCTGTATGCATGGCTTGCAGCGCTTAAGTTAAATACTGAGTGTTAAATAATAAAATAATATGTTAAAACGTGTGCTCTTATCATTCTGTGGACAAAATCCCGTGAACTTCGTCCCGATCGGGAGCTGTATATGCACATGTGCGCTCATCTGTTTTCAATGCAGCTAACCTCGCGTCGCTTCATGTCATCTTCCCCCTCAGTAAACTATGACAGGTCCTTTACTGCAAAAAGATCGTCACTGCAACACTCTAAAGTGATGAAATTATGGCGCTATGTGCTTTTTAAAACTATTTTCATAGGTTTCACGTTATATTGTCGGCTCGGAAAATGTAAATACGCATGCCCAGTAGCCGCAGCTGTATCCTTGTAACGTTAGCCTTAACCACAAATCAGACAGGAGAGCAGATTAACTTCGGTGGACTTAAACTTGAAAAATGGTCTGTTCCGCGGTTGAAATAAAACACTTTCTGATGTTTATTCATGTTTACTTCATGCTTTAAGTAAATATGAAAAGACGATCGGTTCACGTGTTTGAACTGAGACAATACAGCGATCTGTCACGACACATTGAAGAGCCACAAAACGGTATTTACTGTTTGAGTTTCTTTAAAAATGACACAATTTAAAAGCTGAGGGTCCTGAGACCTTGTTTCATATCAGAAGTAACCGGTTCTGTCTTCTCTGTCGGTGTTTTGTCAGTTTCCTCTTTGCTCTGCGATGTATTTTTCACTGCGTGAGACCGTGTGTAGTGTGAGAGCGGCATTGTTTGTCGGTCATGGCAACAGTAACTAAGGGTGGGCGGGTTTTGCGAACAGTCAAATTGACTACTGCATTCATGCACACAATGGAGATTCAAACAAACACAATGTAAAGCCTTAAATGCAATCATCACTTTTCACAATTTGTTAATCACAGTAGCCATAATCTCAATTATTTATTCTAGCAATTGTGCCCTATAGTTGTACCTTACTAAAATTTCACTGGAAGGTCACAAACCTTATCAAAAGAATGCACAGGTAATCCCTCAATTGTAATTTTCATCTGTCACAAGAGCAGATTTTAAGTACCTTATCGTGATACAGGGTGACCTTGTGGGTAGTGTGACAAGTCTGAGCATGTATCTATGTATGATTTAAAATTGCATACATTATCATTATGTACATGAGCCTTGATTGCAATCTCTTTTGAGAAGTAGAGTTCGACTGTCATTATTAAGAAAATGGTTGCATTTACATTCCAATCATTCTCTGTCTCTGTTGAGTGGATGTTGGGAGGAGCATTCGTTTGAATGCAGTTCTCATGGACCGGGGGAGTTTTCGACCATCTTTTCTACAGCTTTATTTTTGGTTGCATACAGCACAATTTAATTGCTAAGTTGCACAGAGGCAGAGAATTATTTGTGACTGAATCACAAGCTTGTTGATAAGCGTTCAGGGGCCCATGAGTTGACAAACTAACACAGCGACGTCAAGTCAAAGTTATCACCCTAGCACCTTCCGCTTCAGTAGGTGACAACAGCAGTACAGCAACTCTCCTTAGGTCACTCTACAGGAATAGATGAACTCCCATCTGAATTTGTTCGGGTCTTTTTGGAGCATCACGGATACAGACTCTTCTGAAATGTTTCAAGAATCTTTTATCCTTCTATGAAGTGGGACCCATTCCTTTGATATTCCAATAAGTTTGTTCAAAAGTTTGGGGTCAGTAAGATTTCTGTTGTGCTCAATCTAGCTGCTCTAACGCAAGAAGCAGTTTTGAAACTTTGTGTTGTATCTGTGTTGAATTCCTAATTTGTAAGTCGCTTTGGATGAAAGCGTCTGCTAAATGTATAAATGTAAACAGAGACGGATGTCAGTTCCTCATGAGACTTTCCTTTCATGGCCTTGTCCCAGAAACCCTTAAACCTAAAGGAAATATTGCTCCACAGCCAGGCACCGATATGCTACAGTCAGCGTCTTTGAGGGAACTACACTGCACTGATGACAGCAATAATGACTAAAATTTGCCACCTGTTTACCATAGAGGCTTGTATATCAGCAGAGATCTTGGCATCCAAGCCCGGGCATCAAGTCAACCCATCTGGCACAGCGGCTGCTGACTAGTCTCTCTGAAACCTTACCACTAGCTCATTGATTTTCACATATGTTTCAGAGTATAGGAAGGACAATGACACGTGTATGTTTTCTGTTAAGAGTTAAGGGTGCTACAGGGACATGGCAGATTTGAAGAGAGACGTGACTGCTCATTTTTTAGCAGAAGCGACAGTGACATAAATTAAAGTCTATGGGTTAATAAAAAAAGAACAAGCACTTAAGTTTGCACTGAGCAACACACAGTAGTTTCATTCAGCCATTAGAATCAGTCATTTGAACTAATCATTTGAGTGAATTGTTCAGTGAGTCACTCATAAAGACAGCTGCTTCTTGAATGAATTAATGTTGTGCATGAATTATTCAAGCGAATGTTTGCTTGCTTTATTTTTTAATGAATCAATGAGTCACTCACAAAGATTGATCATTTTTGTTTTGTCCTTAAGTACGGTGACCGCGAGGGGACGTCTTCAGTTCACTTAGTTTTGTCGTGGGAACGTGATATCATTTTGTCGAGGTAACGACATCTTTATGTTGTGGCCTCGAGATGCTATGTTGAGGGAATGACATATTTTTCTCGTGGCCACGAGTTTAATGCGTAAACAAATCTGCGTGACCATAGCAAACCGGGATTATCAGAGATGGATTTATTAATATTTTATTTTGAATTAAGAAATTATTGTATTAATTATTATCGAAATTATTACATTAGCTATTAAATGATTATATTAACCATAGGCTTAGGCTACCGGACTGTAGGCTATTGCATGCATTCAAATTAAGTTTATCATGAATAAATGTTACATAAAGTACATAAAATAAAATAGGCCTACAAGAAAACATTTTTATCCATCCCAGTCTTGCTGTGTCCATTAGGCTAACTGATCGCCTTTTTCCATAATATTTGTATATTATTATAATTACTATTATTATTATTATCATTATTAGGCTATTATTTTTATTAGCCTATTATTATATTTTTATATTCGTTTTTCCCCCTTCATTTCGATCTCTTTATATAACATTCTGACTAGTTTTGTAAATAATAGCCTACTGTAAATGCTCGACATGCCAATAAATTTTTGATTATGCTGACTGAATTTAGCCTACTAGAAGTGCAGTTTAAAGTTTGAATTTAACATATATTTCATTTTATTTCGGCAAATTAATAATTATAAACATTATATTGCTTCGTTGAGGAATGAATCATTCACGTAGTTTCATTTGTAAATGAAAACACGCTCATTTATCATACACAAGGGCATAAATACAATCATAAAGTATTGACATAATTGTCAGGCGAGAAAAATATGTCGTTCCCTCAACATAAGAAGTCGTGGCCACGAGAAATGGATGTCGTTACCTCGACAAAATGATCTCGTGGCCACGACATAATATCACATTCCCACGAGTTATTATGACGTTCCCACGAATTAATATCTCGTGGCCACGACAAAACTAAGTGAACCGAAGACGTCCCCTCGCGGTCACCGTACTTAAGTGAATCAGATTTGTGAACAAATAATTTGAGTGAATGATTCAATGACTCGCTCATAAAGACATTTGCTGAATTCAGAACCACATACTAGTACACTATTACTATTTTAACATCTTTCTATGGCAGAAATACTAAGAGTAGTATGCTAGTACATGGATTGGAATCCAGCAAGTCACTCGTTTCATGAATGAATGAATTAGAGCTGTGAATGAACCATTTGAGTGAATTATTCAATGACTAGCTCATAAAGACAGGTTAAATTTAATACTGCATACTACTTTGTCAAATATTTATATGACAGAAATAGTACGAGTAGTATGCTAGTATGTGATTCTGAATTCAGCCATAGTCACTTATTTCTTTCATGAATGAATCAGAGCTGTGAAAAATAATTTGAGTGAACGACTCAATGAGGCATTCATTTAGTCATAAGTCAATAAACGATTTAACAATTCAATGATTCAATGACTTGCACAGTTGTGTTGTTCCTGTATCAGTGTTTTTGAACTTATCACTTCTTTTTAAGTTTTTGAATGAATACAGAGACAGTTGCTCATTTAAATGGTCGATAAAGATCACTGAAATGTAACCAAAAAAGGAGAAGAAGAAAAGTCTCTTTCAGTGACTCTTATTCTCTGGAGAGAACCTGGTTAAATTAATTAAATCATTTTGGGCCGATGGAAATTTCAGTGCATAATTCAGACTCTGACTTACTGAATATTTAGTGATTCTGCATTGGCTTGAGAGACGGAGGAGAATGTGAGGTCATCACCACCCCTTATGTTACGAAAATAACCAACAGAAGCTTAGTAAAACCCATCTATTATAGATCTGGTTTAACTTTAGATGCGAGACCTGCCAGTGCTTTCAAACGTTCCTTCATTTTCCACAGTGAGCTCCTTTTTACTCAGCTAAGAACTCCATTAAAAGTGATTTTTATCGCACGTCTTTTGTGACCGAAAAAGTGACTGTTATTGAGAGTGGTGAATTAAAGCTTTTGAAAACATCAATAAACATCTAGCGGGGGTCAATACTGACAAGAGAATTATCTGACAAGCACTCAATTAGCTCCGTCTCTTTGTGCTGTATGTACCTGTGATTGAGGCATAATCATTATGTCATTATACCTCTGAAGAGTACATGAGTGTTGCAGAAAAGCGATCAAACACCTGCTTCCATGATGTTCTAGAGCAATAGGTATTTAAAAAAAAGAAATTATAGCTGTATATAAGTCATAAAGTGGTTCAAAAGTGCATCAAAAGTGAGATTACTTTCAGGCTTACATTCCACATGAACCATAAACAGCCTTCACACCAACCAAACAAATCGATCTCTGACATCAAACACGTTTTAGTGTGAAACCGCCCTAAGTCTACTCTTAGTGCGCAACGTCAAACCGAAACACTTCCATATGTGGACAGATACAACTAAAGAAATGACATATTGTAGCAGCTACACCCCTGGGTGTTACCTGAGGTCCTCCACATTAGAGACGGTCTTGTTGAGGATGTTCTTTTCTCGTCTTTGCTTCTTGATCTCTAGCTTCAGGAGTCTGATATCCTCCAATCGTTCATTGTACTGAATATCACCCTTGTTCATAATGGACTGCTGGATTTTGATCTTTTCGTACAGTAATGCCAGTGCTTCGTTTCTCTTCATCAACTGCATCCCTAGGAGTTCACGCTCGTTTCTCACCTTGAAAAAGACATAAATACACAATCAATCCACAAATGTAGATAAAAGGCAACATACTAAGTCAGTAGTCAAACCAAAAAACAGTGAAATTTCACTATCCTGTCAGTTAATAAACATTGACTTTGTATAAATGCTGGTTCTTTTGTTACATTCCTTTTATTTTATACCAGCTTGGTACCAACGTTGGTACTTTTAAACACCTCTTCAAACATCTGTGAGAAAACCTTCAAAGTACTTTCACCTCTGACTGAGGTGAGACTATATATTATAGAAATAAAAGGCAGGCCTGTGTTTTCTGCAAAGATTTGATGACTCAGCAGTGTTAGTCTTTTCAGGATAATAGCCAAAAGCTTCATGCAACATGACAAATGTTGTGAAGGTTTGGGAAAATGCCTTATAAAGAAGTTTTAAGGTCTTTTACTTAGAATGGATTTTAACAAAAAGTCAGGGGGAAAACATTTGGAAGGCCACACACAATAAATAAATATAACATTTCCTTCTACATCTAAATCATTTTTCTGTTATTGTACACACCATATACTAGGAAGAAAGTTATGTGAAATGGTAACTGACTTTCTTTCTGAAGTTTCACTAAACTACAGTACACTGTATGTACAAAATACTGCAATTCTGAAATCTTCTGTACAACATATGTGTATTGTATGGCATGTGCATGGTATTTGTTGCATGACATACAGTATACAATATGGTTTGGAAAGCTCAGGAATGTACAGACAATGAAGCTTTATTAATGTGTGTGGACAGCCAGAAGAGTTCGGAAGCTGGTGTCAGCAGAGGCAATTTGGACAGAATGCCCTTTGAATGGGTTAACCTTTACCAAAGCACCAATGTCAGCAATGTACAGCAGCAGATATTAACATTACATTCACTTTATGATCTCTAATAGTGACCCAACTGACTTACCAAAGATACCGTAAAAAATGATGTTACTGAATGTGTTAAAATGTACTTATGAAGTATTTTTTAATATTCAAGATGACATTTAAAGCTATATACACATCTAAATTTAATTCAGCAAAAAGACAAACAAGGATATCTGAGATAAAAATAGTCATCTTTGGTTTCATACATTTTTGTTATGATTTACTGACCTTTCCTTACATTTTTTATCAGTAAATAAATAAATAAATAAATATGAAACATTTTCTAGGTAAACAGTATTTAGTACAAATATGATCATTTTCATATCCTCAATATCATGATGTTTTAATTGTGTTATTCACTGAATGGATTTATCTCAAAGCCTGAACTAATAGTGTCAAGTCATAAAAAGGCAAACTTAAAAAAAAAAAAAATACTAACTTTTATACACAAACATACCCTCAACATTTTCTAAAATAATAATATTTTACAAAAAAATGCTTCACCACTTTTTAAGAAGACACTTAATAAAAGATCAGGCTAAATTTAAAGCCTTTTAATTTTAACTTTTTTCTTCAAAACATTCTCCTGACATCCCCTAGACATTTTAGATCTTAAGAAAGAATATAAAACTAAACTTTAAATCAGTAACTGAAAATATGTTCATCATAAGATGCATATTCAAGTTGCTTTTTGTTTAAATTTCATAGATTAAGACACACAAAAAAAAGATCATCACATCAGTGCCAACTATTTGAATTATTTGACTGTTCAGCTGGTTAATCATGTTCGGCTGCTGACTTACTGAGATCAGAAGCGCTAAATGTTTCAAAATGCCAAGACCAATTTAGGCCTCCCCAGTGACTCAGTTTCCTTTTGCTGTTTTAAAGAGAGGTTGACCCTTTTGAGTGAACCTAGATTACTGTCTCTTTCATCCTTAGCATAAACAGCCTATTGAAGAAGGAACACAAGGACACCCACCTGTCTGTACCTGATCGAGCTCTTTTTTCTGCCGGATCTTCTCAGCATCAGCCTCTGCTATGATCTTCAGCAGCTCGCGTTCCTCTGCCTCCTGTTTCTCAATGAACTGCTTCGTCTCCTGAGCCTGTTGCCTCATCTTCTGTAGCTCAGCCTGTAGAAACAGGGCAATCAATGCAAAAGAGAACAGGAAAAAAAAAGTTAAAAACAAACCTGAGAAATTATCTCGCTACACATCAGTGTCCATTTTCATGTTCTTTATGCTCTACATGCTCTAGTCAAAGTTTATCATGCTATATTCACAATGCAGTGCTGGATAGATTACTTACAAATTGTAGTCTGTTACTGATTACAAATTACATGATCAAAATTATAGTTTGTAACAATGTATTGGATTACACATTAGGTAATGTATTCTGATTTACTTTTAGATTCCATTCTTTGTTGTTAACGTCACGAAGTGTATTAAACATTGCATTATGCCAGGGTTTTCAAAACTGGGGTTCATAAATGAACTACAAGGGGTTTGAGAGGTGATGAAAAGCTGGAAGTCTTTCCAAATGTATAAAAGCGGTAAAATTTTAGAAAACAAAAATTTAAGAGAGAGAAGAAAAAAAGAAGAATTAGGGCAGATCAAATTATGAATAATTTACTGCCATTGTGTGAATAATATGTAATCATGTAATCTATAAAAAGTAACTGTAATCTGATTATGATCATTTTAAAATGCAATATAATCTAATTACAAGTACTTACATTTTTAAATCTGATTACATTATCCAGATTACATGTAATCACTTAATATCCAGCACTGCATTTTTTTCATTGCATTGGATTGTAAATTCTATATATCTGATTTATGTTAACGAATATAATTTTGATTCTGCTAATTTTTTGATTTTATTTTTATATTTTTTTAACGCATTTCACTGCGTTCATACAACGTATGGTTGTGTGTGACAAATAAATTTTTAACTTTGAAATTTAGTCTGTTTAACTTTAATTGGACAATTATTTCAAAATGTATTTTAGGCAACAGAAACATTTAAGTTGACTACAATGACAAAAAATGTCTTCCATTTTGATTTTTTAAAAATAAAATCACTAATTATTTTCACCTCATATTGATTATTGCTGTCAAATTTTTAAAAAAAAATCTTTATCACATTTAATTTTGTTGGCCATTTAACACCGCTATTAACATTCTCTTTTACTCTCTCTCAAAATTCAAGATTATAAATGTGCTTTACTGATATGATAAACTGACAAAGCATTAGTAATCATTACACATGCATGCACAATAGATGCTCTTTATAGTGGTTTGCATAAGAAGGATCGAATAGGTTGCTGATTTATGTGTAGTGCGTGAGGTTCAAAAGTGCAGTTGTGTTTCCATCTCATTTTGTATGCAGCAGGAGCACAGCATGTTCTCCTTCAGCAGTGAGGACTGTCTGTGTCTGGCTTTCTTTGTGTCTAGGTTATGTTTGCTGAGTCTGTAAACAGTCAGGAATTTAAGTTCAGGGTTGATCACGGTAGTCAGGTATTCTGTTATGTTGTATTCTATTACAATTTACCTCCTTTTGTTGTAATTTCTGCCTGGAGTACAAAAGAAAACCTGAAATAAAAATGGACTCTAATTACTCTCCTAATAAATGTCCCTGGTTTTATTATGTGCAATTCATCAGCGCATATTATTCTAAAGAAAACAGTGTTTGTTTTTATAGTCATTCATCACAATGTAATCATTTTCTCTGCCGCTTTAAAAAGCTTTTATTTTTTTGCTGATGTAACAAAGGCAGAACGGACAAGGGAAATAACTATCTATTAATAACAAAGCCTTCACTTGTTCACTTTTTAAACCCCACCCTGCATTTTTCCCCAATGAATACAAAATATTAACAACAAATTGACTTTAACCTTTTAACTGTCACCCGTCCACCCAGTGGGATGCCTAAGTTTACTTCACTATATTACAAATAAATCCTAATCTAATCATAGCAAACTATATATTGTTGGAAAGGTCTAAGACCCCTAAATAGATATTTTACCACTGTTTTTTGTTACAAATTATGTAGGAACATTAATAGATGAATTTATGACAAGAGTGAACCTCAGAAATCAACATCATAACAGTTGTTCTGGCCTTTGTTTCAAGAAGTCTTTCTTTGTTGCCTTTTTCTTTATCACACTTTAGAAATCATCATAAATTTTATATATATATATATATATATATATATAATTTATGATGATATATATGATGTATATATGTATTTTGATATATATCAAAACTTAAAACATCAAAATTCATCCTGTGAAAGCCATTTTAAAATCAGATATTGCATTACCATGGAAATTGTACATCAAAATCATATTACAAAATGTTTTCATTCATGAATTATAACAATTTAACTTAATTTCTAACAATTGCGAGTTTATAACTCACAATTCTGACAAAAAAAAAAAGTCAGAATTGCGAGTTTGTATCAGGCAATTCTGAGAATAAAAAGTCATAGTTGCAAGATGTGAACTCGCAATTGTGAAAAAAAAAAAAGTCAGAACTGTGGGATAAAATTCGCAATTAACTTTATTTTTTTATTCAGTGGGGAAATAGGCTTCCATATATTTGGCTTAATTCTTTTCTTTCTTTTTTCCATGTAGCATTTTTGCAGAACTGTAAAATCTAACAGTTCTAAAATGCTAAGTAAATTAATTTAACCAGTTAATTAAAATGAATCCATTAATTTAGTCAGATTCTGATTGGGATATCAGTTTTTATATTCCATTTGTTGAGAAACAAGGCTCTTTACGCCTTGTCCCTAAAATAATCCATTGCCTGATGTTTCAATGTTCAATAGTGCAGAGCTGACAAGAAAGTAGTGTTTCAGAAGTCAATAACAGTGAAACTGAATGGTTCTCAACACCAATTTTGATACCAGAGCAAAACTACTGAACACATTGTAATTAATATATTAATAAAAAAGTGTTTAATAACTTCTTATACTGTTTTCATCTATATATTAGTCATTTTTATTTACAATTGTTACGGAACGTGGTTGTAGAAGTAGGCGCACGACGAAGGAGCTGACGAAAGGAGTCTTTAATAAACATCAACACAGATTTTCCATTAAACAACATCAAACCGAGACAAAGATAAGAACCAAACTGAAGGCTTATAAAGACAGACAAACGAAAGAGCAAACAATATCATTAATCAACACAGGTGATGAGAATAAACGATGATAACTAAACTAATAAGAACAGGAAACAAACCAAATAAGGGCAAACAGGAACTAAACGGAACCAAACATGTGACAGATTGCCCCAGTAGAACTGTTACGGCGCAGGACGCGCCTACCGGGGAGGGGGGGCGGGTGCCCTGGAGGCCGGTGTAGGGCAGGATACTGGAGAGGCCTCCAGGGCAGAACAGGAGACCCGAGAGGGCATGGCAGATCAGGGGTCTCAGGCGGCCATGGCGGATCAGGAGTTTCAGATGGCCATGGCGGATCAGGCGTCTCAGGTGGCCATGGCGGATCAGGGAACTCAGGAGGCCATGGCGGTGCAGGGAACTCGGGAGGCCATGGCGGTGCAGGGAACTTGGGAGGCCATGGCGGTGCAGGGAACTCGGGAGGCCATGGCGGTGCAGGGAGCTCCGGCGGCCATGGTGGGTCAGCCGTGGCCCTATCCGACTTGGCCACGGGCACATGCCCCCCCCCCCCCCCCCAAAAAATACTCCCTACTCAAATCTCCCTTTTCTGTCAAAGATACTAGAAAAGGTAGTATCCTCACAATTATATTCCTTCTTAGAGAAAAATGGTATCTGTGAGGAATTCCAGTCAGGATTTAGACCGTATCATAGTACTGAGACTGCTCTCATTAGAGTTACAAATGACCTGCTTCTATCATCTGATCGTGGTTGTATCTCTTTATTAGTTCTACTGGATCTTAGCGCTGCGTTCGACACTATCGACCACAACATTCTTTTAAATAGACTAGAACACTTTGTTGGCATTAGTGGAAGTGCCTTAGCATGGTTCAAATCGTACTTATCTGACCGCCATCAGTTCGTAGCAGTGAATGAGTGCACGGAGCTCCGGCGGCCATGGTGGGTCAGCCGTGGCCCTATCCAACTTGGCCACGGGCACATGCCCCCCGCCCTCCAAAAAAAATACTTGGGGAAACTTACGGGGCTTAAACCAAATAAGGGCAAACAGGAACTAAACAGAACCAAACATGTGACAACAATGCTTTTGCTCATGATATCGGTAAAATAAAATAAAATCTCTCTAATGAAGTAATTATTCAAGAGGATTAAAAAGAGCCAGTAATAAAATGAATGAATAAGTAGTCATATTATTTGCACTGCATGAATCATAGCTTAATGCATTAATATAGACTGAACACTGTCTGACTTTGAGAAGCAGGAGGCTTGTAATTTAAATTAGCTTTACAGTTATTTCATTTCAGACTTAACTATGTGTTCATGTTTGGTTTTAAATGGCTTATTAAAATGACTAAATTAATCCATCCAAGAGCAGTGGGGGGTTTCTCCTTTTTTTCTGCAATGTTGTTTAATGAATATTAATGACATAATAGATGCTGACAGATCTATTAGGCAGATTCCATATTTTGACATCAGATTTTTATTTATTTATTTATTTTTTTGTCTCACCTATTCATTGAGACATAACTTGCTGTGTTTAACCTAATATCATGCCAGGACACGCATTTTGACCAAGAGGTATGTCTGTCAAAAATTGAGGTCAAAACGCTGCAAAAATTTCCCCTTGGTGGGAGACTGTGGTACTTCATCAAGACATTTGACTTCAAAATCCATCTCTGTCTCTCACCTCTCTTTGACACTTATTTGGTCGCCTGCGGCAGATGCAGTGGGGTAAACATATAGGTCTGCCAAGAAGGTAGAAAACAGACAAAAAAGTGGATGGGAAGGATAAAAAGAGACAGAGGGAAGACGGGCGTGAGCGCTTTACACTTCATTTGATACCAGTCTTAACCTTTATCCCCTGAGAGAGAGAAAGAGAAAGCAACAGAGCCAGAGTCAGGCTGTAGGAGCAGCAGGCGGGTTGTCTCAAAGACCAAAGATCTTGTTTTCAGCAACAGCTCAGGTGCAGGTCCCAAACACTATAGGCCCAGGTTGACATGTACGATAAGTGATGCACGCTGAAAGTTGTTTTTTACTAATTAAACTATCATATATCTGTCTCTTGAGATTACTTATATATACAACATCGTTCAAAAGTTTGGAGTTGGTACATTTTTTTTCCCAATGTTTTTGTAAGAAGTCTCTTTAGGCTCACAAAGGCTGCAATTATTTGGTTAAAAATACAGTAAAATCTAAAAGACTGTAAAATATTATTACGATTTAAAATAACTGTAAAAAAAATAACTGATTTTTCAGTGGTTATTACCTTCAGAAATCATTCTAATATTTCTTATTATTAGTCTCATCAATGTGCTGCTTAATTTTTTTGTAAATAGAAATCGTTTGTATTCTAAATGTCTTTACTGTCACTTTTGATCAATTTAATCTTTGCTGAGTAAAAGCATATGTTTCAAAAGAAAAGAAACCAAATACTTGAACAATGTATATAAAAAAGCGAAACTAGTAAAAATCCTATGTCATACTATGAGTGTTATCTACACAAATTAGTGAAAACCTTTTCCCTTTTTTCTTTTCCTTCATTTAAAAGGAAATTAATGTGTTCAATTATGAAATTAATTGCAATTTTATAATGTAATAGACGGACAGCCATTTGTCCTATTTTTCTTTTCTCATATTAAAATTATAGAATGAATTAGGGCTCCAGACTAAAATGGTCAATAATTTAATTTAATTTTTTTTTAAATAACTTTTTTTTTCTTCTTGCTATACAGAATTACTGCTTTGGAACATTTTTCATGTTTTTCTCATTTCTGTTCGCTGCTTTTAAAATAAAATAAAAAGGTTTTTTTAAAGTTGTAAAATTTATAAATATATATGTAAAATAAAACAGTAAAGAAAACACTACTTCAAAATTTCACATTTTATTCAATAATTTACTAGACTTTTCTAAGGGACAACTGTTTTATAGTAAATCCTACACCATTTTTTTTTTCAGTATATGTACAAATGTAATGTTTTACACTTGTCCTATAAATCAACCTAAACAATATTAAAATTCATTATTCAATTGCCATTTTATTCTAAAAATATAATACTATAGTACAATTTATCATTGGAAAATTATATGCATGTCCACTTTGAACACTGTTAGCAGACAAATGAAATAAATGTGCTTTCAGTTTCTTCATCGGGCGCCTTGATGAAGGCGCTCTGACAGCATAATAAATGGACAACATTGTGCATATAAGATGACAAGACCTTTGACTCTGTCTAAAATCTGGCTTGTTAACACTGAACAGGGAACAACTGCGTGAGGTCACTTTAAAGGTCGTTCGCCACAGCTCCCGTTTAACGTGAAACGCTGATGAAATTTCAGAAAGAGGAGAACATGGTTTAGAACCCGGCTGCATTCTTTACACATCATCACTTCCTTTTTTACGACATTACATTCTGAAACTTTCTCCCCTCCTCTCTTGGTTCAGTGCTAAACATTTGCAGACAGTGTCTGGAGCATGTAATAAGATTTCTCCGAGATCGATGTCGCCTCTCGGCATGCATATCAACCAGCTGGACGGAGCTGGTGCTGAGAGCAGCCTCTCCCCTCATTAACCCCTGCCGTAGCCTCTCGTGATGAGAAAGTGTAGCCCATTTATTAACATGTTAATCAATTCTTATGAAGTGGCCTAATTGTTTTTTCATGGGGTGAGGGTTAGCCAGTAGACAGACTTGGTGCTGGCCGGTTTAAAAGAACACGAGAGCTTCTTTCTTGGTACATTTGTGAAGGCTTGACGTAATAAACAACAACAAGAAGAGCTGAAAGGTCAATGTCTTGGCACAATAGTCTTTGTGTGTGGAGACAAGAGACCAGCAGGACAAAAGGGCATTGCTTCCTATGAAGCCGTCTGTAAGGGAACCCATCTTATAAATGCTCGAAAATGCCCTTTAAAAGGATGGTTCACCCAAAAAAAATAAAAATGTGGTCACCATTATTCACCCTTATGTCAGTCCAAACCTGTATGACTTTCTTTCTTCCGCAGAACACAAAAGGAGATATTTTGAACAACGCTGGGTCACATTTGATATGACAAAATTTTAATTAAGGCACGGTTTCTTCCATCAAATCTTAATTAACCGACAGCAGCTTTTGTACCTCAGTAAAGAGCGGATCATCTGAATCATGCACAGACCACAAAACTGACAGGAGCAGCTTCGGTGGAGAACAGTGACTGAACCTAAAAGTTTAGATGAAACACAGCTCATATCTGCGTCTCTGCAAGTTACCGAAACCACAAACTAAAACTCATAACACACTAGACGTGTATCTGCAGATAATACACCATGACAGACAACTAGTTGCCCCGTCTGGTTCCATTCACACAGCAGGGCTTCACTGAAAATACAGTTGTGAGTCCTGAAAATGTGTGGGTGTGAGTTTGGTTATAGAATGCAGTTGTCACTTCAGTAAATATCCAAGATATTTGTGTGAATGCAACTGTATTAATGCTTGAAATACAGAACTGACAACCATATTCTGCTGCTGTGTGAATGCGGACTAATTTTTGGGTGAACTATCATGTTAAATTTACACTTTTGTATGCAATTTTGTACTTCTTGTTTTTGCACATTTATTTTTATCTAATATTTATATATTTAATGCACAGTCCGAGTAGCTGACCAGATTTACATTTCACTGCAATTTATATTCTGTATAGAACAGTTGTGGTCAAAATTTTACATACACTTTGCAGTATCTGCAAAATGTTAATAATTTTACCAAAATAATAGGGATTATACAAACTGCATGTTATTTTTCATTTAGTTCTGACCTGAATAAGATATTCCGCATAAAATATGTTTACATATAGACCCTTTTAGGGCCGATGTCACAATTACGTCACAGTGCTAGCTGGAGGCAAAACAAAGGGAAAACTGGAGGCGGCCAATTCAAAACAGCGCAGATTCGGCTACATAAGGAGCTTAAAATATCATCTTGTTGTGATGCTGGGTGCCCGAATCAATGTTGTAGAGGCTCCAATTTGAAATTTTAAGTCATACCTGATGCCACTGCCAGACAAAAAACTGACGACAGCTGTGGTTAAACGAGATAAAACGAGCGGACTGGACAGAAACTATCGTCAAAAATGCTCGCATTTGCAGCGCACAGAAAAGCTTATCAGAAAAGGTCAAATAAATTATTGTTTTTTGTTGTTATGGGCACATCTAAAGATTTCTTATGCATCTCACTATGTCATGTGTGAACTAATGTCTGTGTGCATGTGTGAAACAACAAACTGACGATTTATATGCTTAATCATATCAAGTTCAAGTTCAAGTTGAGCTTTATTGTCATTCCGCTACATGTGTGGACATATAGTGGAACGAAATGTCGTGTCTCGCAGTACCACGGTGCTACATACCAGTTAAACATACATAAACATCGCAAGTATAAGGAAAATAATAAAGCTTTACAACAGTTAACCGTCTGACTATACATATACTATAAATGCTATAACTACTATACACATACACAAACTGAGACTGTACAAAAACTTTACATACATACTGTACATGAAATTGTGCAAAAGAGATGTTTGTACATAAAATTGTGCAAAGAGATATTTTGTACATTAAAATGTTGTGCAGAAGAGAGATTTGGGGGAAGCAGTGCATAGTGCAAAATGATTTTGTTGTGCAATGCACAAGTAAACATATACTATTGTGTCTTTGTAGCAAGGAGTGATTATAGAAAGTGTCTAGTGTGCATATAGTGGGATGACTGTATATAATTGTATATACATTGTTGTGATTAATTGTGGCTAGAATAATAATGTAGCTGTAAAAATAGTTGCCTGCTGAAATTTAATACATCTTCATGACTAGTTAGACTGTAGACACTGTGAGTTTGTCTTTACTATACACGTTAGATGTGAGTCACTCAACCGAAGGGAATCCTGTCAGATCGTCCATCCTTTGAGTAAAAGCGTGTGCGGATCGGCCAATCTGGTTTCGTCCGTTAAAGTTAACCTTTTCAAATAACAATCACGGTCCTGGACAGTGCATCTATACCTTACATATGCAAGTAAAATCGGAATTTCTCCAGTTATTATTAAAAAACAAGCTAAACAGACTTCATAGCTAGCGTTAGTGAAGCGGTCATTGGAATCTTTCTGCCTCCAGCTAAGCTCCGCCCACAGAAAAACGTCACTATGTTTACTAACAGAAAAAGGGTCTATAGTCCACAAGCGAAATTAATAGTTGAATTTATAAAAATGGACCCATTCAAAAGTTTACATACTGTACCTTTTATTCTCAATACTGTGGTGTTACCTGGATGGTTTAGTTTAGTTTAGTTTAGTTTTGTTTTGTTTTGTTCTGTTCTGTTTTGTGATAGTTGTTCATGAGTCACTTGTTTGTCCTGAACAGTTAAACTGCCCATTGTTCTTCAGAAAAAACCTTCAGGTTCCACAAATTCTTTGGTTTTCCAGCATCTTTTGCATATTTGAACCCTTTCCAAAGAACAAATGACTGTATGATTTTGAGATCCATCTTTTCACACTGAGAACAACTGAGGAACTCACATGCTATTAAAACTATTAAAAAAGTTCAAATCTTCACTGCGTATGTGACAAATAAAAATCTTGAATCTTAAAATCTTGAAACAATTTTCACTCAAAAACTGCTAGTAAATTTAAAAAATAATTCCAATGAAGTGGCAGGTAACAAAGTAGAATGACTAAAATAGTATTTTTGTGTGTGTAAAAAAACTACACTAAATGTGTAGTGTAGTCAATATTTTATCATATTTTGTCATATCATATTCATTTTAGTTCATTACACGAAGTATAAACACTTAATTATGTATCAAGAATTAATATGTTCATTTACTTCATTGCCTGCACAGAGTTTTAATATAACACTTACGATGTGGATATAGCACATCTTATTTATATTATATTATCTTTATATTTTCTTATTTATAAGCAGTTAATTTCACTGGTGTTCAGCTCTTGTAGCTCAAGCGGGGAAATCGTTCTTCTATAAATATATATTTTATCAACAATCATGTCATGATTGTCATGATGCATATTTTTGTGTCTAATTTTGTTGATTAGATCAGTGTTGGCACATTCCTGCATATTTTGCATGTCTCTTTTGTGTGATACACCCATTTCACCCTTGGAGCCTCTACTAATGAGCTGATGATTTGAATCAGGAGGTTTTTATTAAGGAAACATGCAAAATGTGCAGTGTTGGGGGGCTCCAGGAACGTGGCTGGGAACCACTGGACTAGTTCATACCGGTTTCAGTCACAGTCATTTGATGTTGCAAGCATTTGGAGTAAAATACGCACCCAGATTTCTCTGATTTCAGAATGATTTCAAAGCAGATACTTCAGAGCACTACTCTCCTCTCAGTTTACCGCGTAATATACATTTCAAAGACATAGAATGGACTTCACGGGGGGAAAAGGGAAACAAGTGGATGAAGCAATAGTAAACCCATGTATTTTTCATTTCTCATTTTTTTATAAATGTGGTAAATCTGAAAACTACTATTCTGGTTAAAACAAACATTTCATTAAAGAGACAGAAGTTTAGGATTAGGATGCATATGCAGTTTTATGATACAAAAGAACAATCCCTGGCAGACATAATGCAGAAGAATATCCAGACCAGTATTCAAGGTCAGCACAAAGAGATTGAAGATAGACCAAACTATGTAAATATGATTTCAAATTCCACTGAGAGTGCCCTCTGCTGACCGAATGAGGATTTGTCACAACTACCACCAACCTGCCATTTATATACGAGGTGTTCACAAATGAATACAAAGATTAACAAGAATACCCCTGGCTCTCTAAGGCTATTTTGTTGAGTGGGTAACTTTAACACTTTCCCAAACTTTACATGGTACTGTGACGAGTGTGGCAATGACTCCCATTGCCTGCATGGGATATGCATTGACACTGACGCATCCTGACAGGTTTTGGGGGTAAAACATAAAGCCGAGAATGAGTTGCTATGACAGCTGCTCCATGGAAATGTAATGAACCCAAGTTTGTCACCATTAACCAAAGGGTGATACTGACTTTCTGTCATAGGCGTAATATTGCTGACAATTGTTAGATATGTGGTTTGGCTGACAAAGTATATCTGACAAATTAATACCAGAGGTGACAATGACGGAGGTGTAAATCACCTTTTTTACCAGTCAGCCTGAAGAAGTGAACGAAGCGTGACCTCTTATGCAAAGAGTTGTGTGTAAAGCAAAACACTCAGATGACAAGCATGTCTTCCAAGTATTTTTCCATGTCCTTGAGGTCATTTTTTAATGGCATACAATGGGGTCGAAATGTCTAAAATCACAAGTGAAAATTCTTCTTTAGATTTCAGAATTTCTAAGTATTTGCTTTGAAGTGATAATTCACACACAAATGGAACTTCATATACGTATTCCATATGAATCAATACAGTATAGAAAAGCTTTGTAGAGACTATTTAAACATTTCCAATTTTGTCTTCCACAGAACAATCTCTCGAATAAAAACATTTGTACTGGAACAGACTCATTTGTGTGATGATCCATGTTCTCCAGAATGTTCCTTACTTTCTCTTTGGCTCTCAATGAAGGCGGACGCATTTTTTCTCCCTCTCCTCCCCCTTACCTTCCCTGCTTGCTCTCTCGTATCGTCTCGTTTATTGTCTAATACTTGAGACTCTCTCTGCACTGCTCTCCAAACTGAAAATCATGGATTTGATCAACTGGTCTCTCAACGCAATTGACACCATTTTTGGGTTCGGGGGAACCTGACTGTCCTGCCGGAACTTTCCGTGGAGGACATTGAAGATCTACCTATTTGGAACCATGATAACAGGTCTTTGCTGATTGGATTAGGCTTTGTCCTGGGTTATCGAAGAATTCAGAAAACAGGAACAGCTGTCCAGAGCCTCACAAGGCTGCCTGTCATGATTGAAGCAGTGGGCAGAGCGGTCAGCACTGAGACTGAGACTATTAACCGCAATATGGATTCCATCACGGAGAAGCTCACGGCTTTGCAAAGGAAAATTGATGGTTTTAGAGACCAGAATGGACAAACAGAGTAGCCGTGGAATTTGGAATGCGGCTACTCGCCCCAAGACCAAACAATCGCAATCTTATCTTCTTTGGCTCCCCTCAACCAGCACTGGCCTTGGCCAAGGCCGCTGTTGGGAAAAACAACCCCCGGGAAGAGCACTGCAGCGAGACGCTCTTGTTCCTCTCCCCTTCCACAGACACCTGATGATTGCTGACTCTGTCTGGGTCCTGATCAAGGCTGTCTCCATGGCAATTTGCTGTGTCGCTATTACAATCTGCGGACTGTGGCAACTTGATTCGAATGCCAGCGTGGCGGCTCTCCAGGCCTACAAATACACAAACTCTTACATACATACACACACACATACGCACATATATACAGATATGCATTCACCTCCCCACCCCCGATCCCTCGCCTTCGCCGCTTTGTACCGCCAGTCTGACAAGCGGGTCTGTGACCAGCGCCGAGAATGGCTGCAGGACCGGATGGCTGCTTGCCGGAGCTGGATTTCCTCCCCTGTTGCAAAGTCATGTGTCTATGCTGTATTGATTATGTGCTTTTGTTGCTGAGAGTGTTTTTTCTGTTTCTCACACTGTACTCCCAAAGGAGCATAGTCTGGGGATTATTTTTTCTCCTCCCCTTCCTCATGTTATGCTGTATTTTTTTCCAATTCTCTGTCTTCCTGTCCTGTCTATCCCCTTGTCATATTGTATGTATGTTGTGTATGTATGGACAGGTTGATGGCTAATTTCACTGGTACTTGTGACTAGTGACAATAAAGGTCTACTACTACTACTACTACTACTACTACAAAGAGCATCTTGTGCTCCAGTGGAAGCAAGAAAATCTGACCTTTTGTACAAAGGAGTTCACATGATCAATGTCACAAATCTGCTTATTGAAGCAAGGTTTTTCTTAGATATTTAGTCATATTTTTCTCTTTAATTCTAGTTCCATAGACGTTGTTAAAAAATGAAACCTAGATTTTCAATGTTTTCTAAGAATTTTGAACTCTACTGCAAATGCAGTCAAAGCAAAATTTATTCAGACACCTTCAACATTTCTCACATTATCACAGTTTATTGGCTATAGTTTAGAAAATGGTAATAAAATATGACAAGAACTCAAGAGTTAAACTGTGTCAGAACAAATACATCTTGATAATCACAAATGAATTACAGTCAAACCAAAACGTATTCAGACACCTTCAGTTCAAATTGTCAAATCAAATTTTTACTGCACCCACTATTAAAAAATATCAAAAATTATATCTGGTGTCTGAATCATTTTTGGTTTGACTGTACTCTAGCCGTGAGAAGTTCAATCAGTCAATCACAAAATCTGCCCCAAGCTTGTCAAACAGAACATTTCCGTGCCTCCCATGTCTTCTTTCACAGTTCATTATGGGCACAAACCCAAGACTAACCAAGAGACATCTCGTAAGAATAATAAATCAGATAAATTAAGGCTTTATGAGAAAATGGGCAAATAGCATGTTCTTCTGCCTCCTTCCATCTGCATGTGGCTGAAAACTTTATTGAATAATGAATCTCTCACATTCTATGGCCTTCCATCTGAAGCAAGTGAAGCAAGGGGCAAATGACAAATCCAAAAAAAAAACAGCATTATGAAGCAAAAACTAACCAGAAATGACTGTTAACGACATGATAGAAGGCTTCCAACCACTTTATGTAATTACGTACTCCTCAAAGCACAGAGGGTGAAACGGACATGGTGACATTTTGAAAAATGAAACATGACTTTTTATGTTAGCAGTTTTAGGGAAGTTGCTTTGAAACTGAAGCATCTCAAACTAAAAGCTACTCGCAAATCAGTAAAATTACAGTAAAGCTAGTCTTTAGAAAAATGACTCTGCTAAAGTTGCCAACTGTACTACATCTGTTTAAGTAGGGAATACTTTTGTTTTATTTACTCATTGTAAAATTTATATTTACAATCTATTTTATATGTAAGTCCTGCAAGTTGCAATGTGGAGCCTCCATGGATCAGATTTTTTGATCCAGTACATCCCATAGATGCTTAATCGGATCTGGGGAATTTGGAGGCTAAGACAACACTCTGAACTCTTCATCATGTTCCTCAAACCATTCCTGAACAATGTTTCCAGTGTGGCAGTGTACAGTATCCTGCTGAAAGATCCCACTGCCATCAGGGAACACCATTGCCATGAAGAGGTGTATGTGGCTTACAATGATCTTCAGGTATGTCAAAGTAAAATCCACATGAATGCCAAGACCCAAGTTTTCCCAGCAGAACACTGGCCAAAGCATAACATTGCCTCCATTGGCCTGACGTCTTCCCATTGTGCATCCTGCTGCCATCTCTTCCCACACATAAACCCAGCCATCCATCTGATCTAAAAGAGAACATGATTCATCAGACCAGGCAACCTTCTTCCACTGCTCCATGGTCCAGTTCTGATGTTCATGTGCCCATTGTAGGTGTTTTTGGCAGTGGATCAGGAACTCCTAGAAGGTTTTCCGTTTTGGAGATACTCTGACCCAGTCATCCAGCCATTTGGTCCTTGTCAAATTCACTCAGATCTCAGAATTTTTCCTGCTTCCAAAACACGAAATTCCAAAACTGACTGTTCACTTGCTATCCAATTTATCCCATGCCTTGACAGATGCCATTCAAACAAACGGATGGTTCAGATGTTCGGATGGTTCATGTGAACCACTGGAATGAACTGAATCAGTCTAAAATGATTTAGATTTCCCAATTCTACAAAAAGAGAGTGGACAGTTTAAAAGAAACGTGCAGCATTTGTAGCGTTACACCATTATACTGCTTGTTTTGGGAAAAGCTAGAGTTTTAAAAAGACTACTAAAAATACAGGCAGTAGCATCACTAGTTTTGGTGTAACTCCATAAGTTTTGTGAATGCAAAGCCTCTTCATTCACATGTTCTAGATCTTTCTTCCTCTTGTTAAAGAGGAAAACGGATGATGGTTTTGACTTGAGAAGGAGAAGGCAGAGGAACCAGAGAAGAAAGCAGAGGTAAACTGCAGCTCTGGGGCACCTGTATGCTTTAGAGTACAAAAGGCAAAGGGTGAGACACAGGCTCACAAAAACCAAGAAAACAAATGAATGAAGGCGAAAGAAAGGAAATGCCAGAGAGGGTTACATAAGCCTGCAGTGAACTCCCTATCAATTTAAAGTTTTCTGCATCATGTCCCTGCGGCACCTCAAAACATGAAAGATTGCCTTTGTTCGTCATTTCTCGCTCTCGTTCTTTCTCTCTAGTTGTTTGTCGATCTTCTTTCCTCCGATTTTCTTTCCCATCAGTCTATTTAAGTTCCTTTTGCTTTTTGTTTGTAAAGTGATGCCTGAAAAAATTATACTCGGATGACAGGAAAAATGAGTAAATCATGTTTCCATGCAACACTAATCACATGACACAATTTTACAGAGTGATTGAACAGTTACAGCAATTAGAAGAGGCAATTACTTGAAAAGCATTTGTTAATTGTGCACTTACGTTCATTTTAGTTTGTTTGTTTTTTCTTGGTAGACCCTAATGTTGCTAAATCTCATTAAAATATTTATTATAATAGATATTATATTTATCTGGTATTAAAAATAAAAATTATGAAAACTATGGCAGATGTCATAACACCTGTTGTCTTATATATATATTCTGAACATCAGAATTTCTACATTCCTACTTGTAAAAGAGAATATTTTTCTGTTGAAAATTTTGCTTTGCTAAAGCATAAGATGGCCAGCCTGATGATTTTTGGGGTATATTATTTAAAGGATTTTTTTCTTTGTTATTCCTAATCAATCTCTTTGTTCTGAAACAACTTTCCCTTTTTAGTGAGCTAAATTTAAAATTGTAGGATATAAATTCAAATAGAAAAGCTATTTTAAATTGTAGCAATATTTCACAATATTACTGTTTATTTTTATTTATTTATTTATTTATTTATTTATTTATTTTTGGCCTTTAAGTATAAAATATTTCTTTCAAAAACATTTAAAAAATCTTACCAATCCAATCCCAAACTTTTGAAGGGTAGTGTAAATCTTGGTAAATGTTGCTTTAAAAAAATATAATAATGTGGAAAAACTGTAAAATAACTGCTAGCATTGACTTTAACATCTTGAACTTTAAAAAAATGATACAATAAAAATGCTATGTATGGAGTTAATTGGATGATTGAGAAAAAGAAAGAAAGAAAGAAAGAAAGAAAGAAAGAAAGAAAGAAAGAAAGAAAAAAGAGACAGTTCGAAAGTTCTACTTCAGCTATTTTTGTTGCAGGATGTATAGACCTTTGTGACTCAGTCTTCATGTTTATGAATTAACTGACTACGTAATGTTTACCAAAGGATCTTGTCTGAAATTCTCGTCCTCTGGAAGTAATTGCGAGTGCTCTTCTGTTCTTGATGACGACTGGTCTTTCTCTACTGTTCTCTGTGGCTTTCCTTCATTAGTACAGGAATCTAAACACAGGGAGCGCTGAGCTTGGCTCAAACATGCCTCTTACTTTGAATAGCAAAGGTGAAGCGTGCCCTCCAAAGATTATGTTGATATCTACCATGAGAGCATCAGCATCTGTCGAGTTCACAGACTTTAGTATGCTTTGTAAAGTTTCTCAACGTTTCAGTCTTCAGTGCATCTTTTGGTCTCGTCTCTCTTTTTCTCTTCCATTGGGTGTCTTGCCTTTTCACTTCATGGTTCAAAGGAGAGGTGAACATCACAGCCATCATGCTTCCTGAGAACCAGTCAGGGAGCCAGACAGCACCTCCTGTGGCATGCTGGGTAAGCTGCTCAAGTTGGGTAGCTGCCCACCAGCCCTCGAGACCCATTTTCTTTTATTAATGAATCTTTCTGTCTGGTTCCTTACTAATGCACACAACATATTTCACCCAGAATGAGCTTTTAAGGGTCTTCAACAGTGCTTAACAGTCAGATACCAGGCGAGAACGTTTAAGAGCATTTGACTATAACCCAAATGCTGTCTCGTGAAGCGTAATCAAAACAGACTGTCAGTTATCCATGGATTCATTTAGTTCTGAGACAGCTCATAATCTGTGATCGGTGCGAGTTGTCATTGTCGGCCAGAACTCCACAACCCTCCACCCCATGCGTAGAGGAACCTTCCAGTCTGAAACCATCTGTTCGGACCACTGGTCCACGCAATCTGTTCAGGCTGATGGAGCGATTTCTCCATGCTCCAGATATTAACATACAGTGGGGTCCAAAAGTCTGAGATTTTATGCTGGTTTCTTTGTTTAACATTTTTCAGTATTATAAAAACCTTTAAACACCAACATAAACACATAAAGTGACTCAAAATTCAATGGTCTACAAGTAACAGGCATATTTTTGTTTGTTAATGTAGCATCATTTAAGGATTTGATTATACACAAACATTTACATGTCTCTTAAATGTAAGACATTGGAGATCATTTAAATATGATCTTTGCAAAAAGAGCAGACACAACAATAAACAAATAATAATAATAATAATAATAATAATAAAATCCTGTCGTAAGTAGATTGATCCTTTAACAAATATAACAATTAAATATTATTATGGACAAACCTAATCACCAAAACATGCCATTGTGAGTCAAAGTTTCATAGGAAAATGGATTATATGAGCTCTTTTAAAATGATGAAATTATGAAGAATCACTGAAAATACAAAGTATGAACTTGCTTCATTCTTAAATTATTAAATTGTTTAATGATGTATCCAAACATATATACATATTTTATATATATATATATATATATATACATACATGCAAGTGTACATATTTATATATACATACACAGTACACACACATATATTATAACATAAACTTTTATTTTGGATGCGATATTAATTGTTTGACAGCACTAGAATGAATGAATGAATGAATGAATGAATGAATGAATGAACAAATAAATAAATAAATAAATGCATTTGACTCTACAATTTGGAAATTGTGGTATGATTTTTTTTATATATAATTTTATAGCTTCAAGACATTTCATTATTTAAACTTAAAAGTAAATTTTCCAGGTTTAACACCAGAATGACTTAAAAAAATAAATAAATAAATAAATAAATAAAAAACATGAATGTATAAAGTCTTTGCAAACAAGGTCAACACAACAATGATAAAATTAAATAAAAAAGAAGAACAAAATCCTGCAGGAAACAGCTAGACTGTTTAAAAAATATATATAAGAATTAAATATTATTATGAATAACTTATTTAACAAAATAGCATGAAGAGTCAAAGTTTCATAAAAAATGCACATGTATTATTCTGAATCCGCTTTACTAAAACTTGGGATATTGATGATATGAAAATGTTATTTTTCCCAAACCTATGACAAATACTGTACATGAATAACATTGCTGCTGCTCATATACTTATGAAAAATATGTGGAATATCAAGAAATTGAATTATGTTAATGAGAAATAGTCCATAAAACAAACTGAACTCTTTTATGCATTCCAGTGTTTAAATAAATGAATGAATAAATAAATAAATAAATACATTTCATTGTGGTCTCAGATGTTTGGACCCCACAGTATCAATCCACTGGTACATGTATCTTGTTATAAAGGTCCATGGTGCATGTGTGCATTATATTCTGCATGCAGAGCTAAACTATAGGGTTAGTGGCTACTTTAGATCTGTTGCATCAGTCAGCCCTATAGTACTGCTGGGCAATCACACACTCAAGCTGTTTCTCTCTCGCTTTGTCTCTATCTCTGACCACACCCCTCAGTCTATACCTCAGAACAAGGTCATATATAATTTACAACTCCAATAACCACCAAAAAGCATTGCATATTCATTAAGTCTTTCATGTCAGATGTTGAATTTGAAAGTGCGTAGAGTCAAAGCCCTCTCTGAACTCACATTTATATTTCTGTCATAAAATATGGAGTGATCTTTTGTGTTTTCTTTTATTTCTTTCCTTTTTTTGGTGCCATCCTATTTGATATTCCAATATTATCCTTTGTGAGGGTGATATTGAAAGCTTGTGACAGAGAGAAGAGACATGCAATTGTATTTGATAAGCACAAAGATCTGGAAAGTAATAATGAAAGGATTATGAAAAATATCTCCTCAAAGTTGAATGCAAGGTTACTTTTCTAATGCTGTCTGGTCATATCAAGCACCACAAACGAGCACCTATAAGGACGGTGACCAGGCAGTCATTGTGTTTACAAAAAAAAAAAAAAAAAAACTCAACTTGACCCTAAATAATCAAGCTACCAGCTAAAGAAGTAAAAATAAAGGATGCATATCAGGTAATCACAGCTATGATCACAGTCAGAAAAACAACACAATTGCAACATTGTGATATTACTTTTATACAACTGTTCAATAAACAAGAATTTAATATTGAACAATTTATTTACTAGAAATGCACTGTTATTTTTAATCAGTGTTTTTTAACGAAGTTATTGAATGAGGCAATGATTCACTTATAAAAACAATAATTTTCTTCTACCCGCTGGCAATGTACAGACTATTTCCGCCACTGAATAAAAAACATATAAAGGTAATTGTGACTTTTTATCTCACAATTATGCATTTTTTTTCTCTCAATTGCGAGTTTACATCTCGCGATTCTGACTTTTTTTCAGAATTGCGTGATATAAACTCACAATTGCAAATTATAAAGTCAGAATAGCGAGATATAAAGTCAGAACTGAGAAATTAAGTCAATTGCGAGAAATTAAGTCAGAATTGCAAGATATAAACTTGCAATTGTGAGAAATAAAGTCAGAATTGTGAGATATAAACTCGCAATTCTGACATTTTTCTCACAATTTTGAGTTTGAATCTCACAATTCTGAGAAAAAAAAAAGTCAGAATTGTGAGATACAAACTCGAAATTGTGAGAAAAATGTCAGAATTCTGACTTAATTTCTCATAAACACGCAATTGCAAGTTATAAAGTCCAGTTCTGAGAAGAAAAAAAGACTGATATGTTCGCAGAATTGCGATTTTATATCTCACAATTCTGACTTAATTGCTCGCAATTGTGAGTTTAAATCACACAATTCTTGGAAAAAAGTCAGAATTGCCAGTTTATATCTTGCAATTCTGACTTCATTTCTCACAAATGCGAGTTTATATCTCACAATTCTGAGAAAAAAAGTCAGAATTGTGAGACGTAAACTCGCAATTGTGAGAAAAAAACATCAGAATTGTGAGATAAAAAGTCGCAATTACCTTTTTTATTTTTTTTTATTCAGTGGCAGAAATGGGCTTCCATAACAGACTGACAGTTTAAATAAATATAAAAATAAATAAATAAATAAATAAAATAAATAATTTAAACCAAATATCACTCTATAGAAAGATTTATGACAAAACTTGGTCAGGGTAAATCATAAAATTATTATTAGTCAAAGAATCACTGAAAATACTCGGTATAAACTCATTTTTAAATTGTTTGAATGCTGCACAATTTAATGAGGTAAAAAATGCATTCAACTCTGCAAATGAGTGAATAATAAGTATTAACAAATTGTGAACTGCAATTGTGGTATTAATATTTTTGTGATAATTGTATAGTTTCATGTTATTTAATTATATTAATTAATTTTATAATTTGATTATATTTAAATATAATGTTATTATATCTTATTTTATTAGAAATAATATATAATTATCATATACTATATATATATATATATATATATATATATATATATATATATATATGTCATAACTGGAGTTGGAATGACATAAAACATTTTTGCATGGTTTCTATTTCTACACATTGCACTGTGAAGCCTATCTGTGCAATCTCATTACATAAAAATACAAAGTTGTGCATTAGTACATGCTTTATTGGAAACGTGTCCCATCATGCCTAGTAAGGATACTGACTAGGCATAGTAATGTTAGATCTGAAAGTATACAGAACTAAGATAGCAAGAGACAAGTGGCAGTAAAGGGTGAAATGGGTTACCTTGAGATTTTCCCTCTCTCTCTCTACACGCTGGAACTCCTGTCGCTCCTTGTCTAGAGCCACCTCTTTTGTGGTGATTTCATCTTTTAGCTGTTCAAACATGTGGTTCACGATCTTCACCTTGCGTTTCATCTCAGCGTTCTGATCCTAGAAGTGAACACAAGGAGGTGTGTGAGAAATTGGCCAAACTTATACAGACACAAAGACAGCCAGGCAGACAGGTAGACAAGCACCCTAGCACATTCACACTCAAAATACACACAAACACACACTTATTCTTCAGTGCAGTGAGAAAAAGTGACACAGCAGGAATGGGTCATCAATGAAAAGCTGACAACAAAGGACAGTCGCTTATAGACCTGAAAAATAAGTCTTACACTTGAGTTTCTTACTGCAGTTTTCAAGGCTTCCTTTCCTGTGTTGACATATTTTCTATTGATACAGAAAGTTTTGCCCTTTTTTTTTAGTATAGGCAATATACTTTGTTCATATCACATCTATGAACCATAATTTGAACATTTTCATTCTAAAGGGAATCTGATTGGATAAAAATTTGTGTAGTGCAGGATGAGTCATCAATATATTGATACATTTTTTCTGGAAGAAAAATAATGTATATTTATTAAATGCACATATTATACCATTTAAAAGTTTATTTTATTTTTTTTTATTTTTTTTAAATCAGTTCTTTTATTCAGCAGGGATGCATTAAATTGACCAAAAGTGCTTTTTATTCATCAAAAAATGTGTCAAGATTTCCACTAAAATATTAAGCACCACAACTGTTTCCAACATTGATAATAAGAAATTCTTTCTTGGGCACTCAATTAACACAAAGAATTATTTCTGAAGGATCATGTGACACTGAAGACTGAAGTAATGGCCGCTGAAAATTCAGCTTTGCCATTACAGAAATGAATTACATTTTAATACATATTCAAACAGAAACTCGCTTAGCAATAGTGACAGTAGCCATTCAAATGGCAACAGCGGACCTGAAAAAGAAAAGTGACTATAGAAAATGACAGTTCACACTAATTTTCCACTATCAGGCTCCTCACGGCAATGCTGAGAATGCAACTTGTGTTGCATTTTGAATTGCATTTCGCAACACATCAATGCGTGGAAATGAGTTTTGTGTAGCTAGAAGCTACATTCATGTACTTTCGTAGTTTCAGGCCTAAGTCCACACAGCAGGGAGGTTACCTGCTATTTCCGACTTTGTACAAATGGGGCGAATTCCTGGACAAAGATTAATGCTCACGCCAACTTACACAAGCTACCGTGGGGTGTATTTCCCAAAGAAGACATCCCATGGATCTACTGGCCTCTACGTCTGCTCTCATGCTCATGGGGAGCAGATCTGTAAGATGAAGGTCTACACACACACACACACACACACACACACTTACCTTGGCCTCAATCAGGTTCTTGCTGAAGAGGTTCCTCTCTGTCCTGACATCCTCATAGAGATTCTGCTGCTGCTTCAGTTTTGTTTCAGCTTCCGCAATTCTCTTCTTATACTCAAATATCTGCATCTCCTTTAATTTAATGTCCTCAATATTCTCGAGAACCTGAAAAGACAGACAGAGACAGTGGGGTTAAATCAGGAAAACCACAAGTAGTCTATAGCTCTGCTTGAAACTTGCTGTTGTCTACATTGGCAGCTACATTCTAAGCATCCTACCTTATGATTGACAGTACAACGTTAACTCACACGCACATATTTAGCTATATCACATGTCAAAATAGACTTGAATAACACTTAAAGTTTATTCAAAAAGATCTGTTCAGATTGTAGTCTTAAAACCAGGAAGAAAAATTGCATTTCCAAACACAGAACTGTTTTAAAATTTATGTTTAAGGCACAACTGTGTGATTTATGTTGTAGAACAAAACATGACAGTCACTTTATATGTTAAACACAAACCTTATTTTACTCATAAATCAAAAAAACACTATTCTAAAAACCCATTAAAAATTCCCCAGGGATCCCATTGCGAATAAGCATTACAAATTAACAACATGACTAAACAGCTCTATAGAGTATAAAGTTAGCATGTTGCCATGCTAACGCTCTGATCAGCACAAAATGCATAGTACAATCAAGTACTGAGTAATACAGATTTACATAAATGAATAAAATGGATGAAATTGTTAACTTAGGTCATCACACTGCATTTTGGAATTGCATAATTCCTGAAGGGTAAATGTGATGCTGATAAAAAGCACAAAAAATGCATATTACAATCAAAACTTTTCAGTAAACATTGATTAAAAAAGGTATATATATTTTTTTTTTTCTTTTTCATATTTATTAGCAACAATTTTATTTTATTTTATCTATTTTATTTAGATCCGTGGTTCTTGGGCCCAGTGATGACCCAATGAGTAATATATAATCAATGAATAAAATAATTAATCAAAATAATGTAACTATATTTAAATAATCCACCTTAGTGAAAATGCTAAAAAATAATAATAATAATAAAAAAAAAAAAAAAATAATAATAATAATAATAATAAAAACAATTTTATTTATTTATTTTTTCCCCACTATAGCTTTTAGTGAAGAACATACGGTTCTTGAAACTTTTGGAATAATAAAATGAATTCAGCTTAACACTCTCAGTTTCTATTAATAATATATAGTTAATGTTATTTAAGTTAATATTACAGTTTTTCTCAATTGCTAAAACACAATTTCTGAAACCTTGCTTCATTTTCTGAAACCATTAAACACAAAACCTCATCTTCAAGCATTATTTACAAAACCTCTGACTCCTCTCGCAAAATGAAACTTTCGCCTCAAAACAGTTTTACCTGTGTTCAAAATCAAGCACTGCTCTCAAATTATAAACAAAAGCTGTGTCTCATTTAGAAGGATGCGTCCTCCGGAGGTCTCATTCGAAGGGTGCATACGTCATCGAGGGTGTCTCATTTCAGAAAAGCAAGTAGGACACTCCGAATGCGACCTTCGAATGCAACCTCCTTTCACAGGAATTCGGAGGATGCTTCAGGTGTATCCTTCGCTGCTACAGATAACCCACAATTCTTTGCGTCTCTGTTAACAACCGTCGTTAATTTGAAAAATGCCGGTGCCGGCAGATGTACACACAAGCGCGGTGGTGTTTTCAACTTAACTTAAAGTTCCTCCAGTTAAAACGGATAAACTTTGTTCTTAATATCCTCCTTTTTTTCTCTAACAGATGTCTATTACAGCTCTAACAGCTCCTCAAACATTGAGCAAAATAAAACAAGTAAAAGCTTTTTTTTCCAAATTACTTTCCAAATTTAGAAATAATTTTCCTTCATTTAACTAGTGTGAGAGTGCAACGATGCTCTAAATGTCTTGGCAAATCAACATGATACTTCCTGTTTCCTTTTCCTCCTGTCCTACGAAGGCCGTCTCGTTTAATTCTAGGTTGAGGACACTTCGTATACTTTATGCATCCTACAGAGGATGCGACCTACAGAGGATTCGACCTCCGGAGGACACAGCCTTCTAAATGAGACACAGCTAAAGTGATCAAAATGATATACACTATCAAGCAGTCAGTAAACAATACACCAAAAAATAGAAAACACATTGTTCAAAACATATAGTTCTCAGGGAGAAGTAAATTTTTAATCTCAAAACAAATTTAATAATTTTCCGTCATTGTCTTTTGATGAACGAAAATGTGTTGGTAGCACTTTATTTTACAGTACGTGTACTTCCCTGGTACATACATGGTAAATATCTTGTACCTACAGGCAAATGAGTGGTAACACAAGGTACTTACCTGAAGTGTATGGACATGGTAACAAATAAGAACACGGCTGTACTTAACAGTGGTACATGCATGGTAATTAATTTGTACATACAGACAAGTGTGGGTAAGAACGGTCACTTACAGGTAGTGTCCATACATGGTAACTAATTAGATACTTTACTGTACTTACTAATGTATATACATGATAAATATGTAGTACTAACGGAAAAATGTGCTATTATGTGGTAACAAACAAGACACATACTGTACTTGGTATACACGTGGTAAATATGTAGTACTTGCAAACAAGTGTGTGTTAATGTTAAATTGCTCTCTACAACAGCTTACAAAGTTTGAAGAATTGGTAATTCCTGTGTAATGTTTATGTAAAATGGTGCACTTTATTTTACAGTCCTATTTCCATATACTTATTATGTAAGTACTGGTGTATGTACCTATTAGTTAATGTACAGAACAAGTTATCCGGCACTCATATTGGGGGTATAAACATGTACCAAGGTACTTATTGAGTAATTGATGGTAGATGTACATAGTAAGTATATGGAAATAGGATACTTTAGTCAAAATCTATTGAGCAGTCAGTACTGTTAACAAATGGAAAGCACAATGTTCAGGGCCATACAATTTGTTCATTGTACAGTATACAGCTGCTCTCTGAACTGGCTTATATTGGTTGTGTCACATCATTTGAAACAGGTTACATCAATTTTGAGTGGTTGTGTTCAATCAATGACATGTGTTCTGTATTTGTATTTAATTGTTGCCACTTGTGTTTACCAGTATGGATGACATGTGCATTAGAGTGCAGAATGTGTTTTGAGAATGAGAATGTGTTTAGAGTTTTGCTGAAAAGTCTAAGTGAGATTTGCAAATTGTGTTTTACCATGTGAAATGGTTTAAGGTATTGACAACAGACTGCACAATTAGCTAAATGAGGTCAGGCAACTGAGAACTTTGTTCAGCCAATGGGTTTTAGTGTTTTAGCAATTGAGAAAAACTGTATTTAGGAAGCTTTCCAATATTGTGTTGGACACTGGGGGCCTTCGAGTCAAAAAGGTTGAGAATGTTTTGAAAGAAAATTAGGGCACTGCAATGTATGATTGCCTTATCTGTGAAAGATAAAAGCAATGCTCCCATAGATTTTGGTCAAAACAGTGTATAATGTGAGGCAACATCATTTTGCTGCCTGCTGCTTCATACAGCCTTCCTGCCAAAATTTTGTAACGGTGTTTATGTTATTCATTGAGAGGTTATGCAACCTTCCACTGATGCAAATACAAACTCAGAATTGCCTTTACCTTTTTCTCCACATGTCATGTTTTGATTTGCTTTCTTTAACTCGGATACTTTAGAGAACCAAACAACTTGCCTTTATTGAATTTCACTGCAGTCTGAATAGTTGCCAATCCATGTTAACCTTTTAACTTGTGCATTTAGCAAAGCACAAAAATACACAGTTTCATTGGGGTTTGATTGAAATAACACTAAAAAATATATTTACTTTGTCCTGAGCACAGGCTTCAAAAATGCATGGGATTTTTACGTTAAATTGATAGCAGAATGTGTCCAAGGCTCTGTCATTCAAACTCACACGTGCTATATTGAGGGTTAAATAGCACTTTAGAGATATTTTGACAACAGCTTTCAGACATACACGCCAAACACATTGTGTATGTAGAGATAAAGAAAGGTGCATGTGTCAGATGAGCCCACTGGTTGTAAATACTCAGCCCTTCTGAAAGTAGTGTGTATATAATCAACCAAAACATGAGAAAATAACACCAGTCAATTCCCGTAAATTCAGCAACTCACAATTCATAGTCAGCTCCGGGATCTTATTAATCAAACTTGCGAACGCTGTAGAGTTTCTCCATCATCTCCTCTATAAATCTAGCTAAATTCACTGATCTGAACCTGGCAAAAGTCATACTTTTTTATCCCCTTAAATGTCATCCTACAGGACAACACATTGGTTTTGTCCACTGGGTGATTATGTGGAGCACCGCAGTGCATAGAGTCATCAATCATGTCAGATGTCAAACAATCTAACCTAGAAAAAGTTAAAAGAGAAATAGTGTTACAGTACCATATCTTAACATTATATGTATATGTATATGAAGTAAAAAGGATATATATACACAGTACTGTGCAAAAGTCTTAGGCCACAAGTATTTTCACCAACAAAAAATGGTTTGAAATCAGTTATTTCTATCTTTTTCTGTGGTGTGTCAGCAGGAAATTTCAGTTTACATCCTACTGGATTATTACAATTAATGGCAAAAATAATGTTTGTAAATGTAAACTGTTATTTCCTACTGACACACTACAGCAAAAGATAGAAATAACTGACTTAAAACTATTTTTTGTTGGTGAAAATACTAGTGGCCCAAGACTTTTGCACAGTAGACTTTTGCACTTCATCACATAGCTTCACATTTACTGCTCATATAATGTTTTCAAATGGTCTTTTTCATGTACAGGAGAACACGCATGCTCTCATTATGTAAAGGTTCACCAATAAAATGTTAAGGAATTTTTATCAGTCTTATTATTCAGGAGTAAAGGACGATCACCCTTAATGGTTTTCTATAAATAACATGCCATTAATGATGGTGGAACATTGGTGAAATATAATGAGACAGTCTAGGGACGATACAGTATGTGCTGGCCTTATGAAAATTACAGACTGAAGATCTACAGATTTGCATTTGTAAAGACAGCTGTTTTCTAAATAACTACTGTACGTAATGCAATGCTGGTGTGTGAAGGGGGCAACAGATAATACTGCAAATAAATGTTTAATATCACTCTGTTTTTATGAAATGTCTCTAAAACCTCTGTGCCAAGAATTGAGAGCAAAGACAGCATACTTGCACACTTCCTGCACCAGCTGAATGGGAATGCTAACGAATAGCTTTCTTCAGGCAGTATAGACCTACTTGTTTAAACCGTGTTTCTTATTTTAAATCAGAAGAATTTTTATTCTCTGCAAAGTACTAACAAGCTACAGTTGTGGAGTCAGATCTCAGGAGGCAATCTCAAAACCATTAGCTAAGAGATTTTTCAACATTCGGCCTTACTAATGCTTACGGCTGAGCATTTTTTACCTGGAATTAGATTAACTTTTCAAAAAAATCTCTCTGAAAGAAAGCAAATGTTAGCAATGCTGAATACATGAAAGCGATGTTGTGTCTCAAATAGCCTCTGGTTCCTAGGAAACTGTGATAGCGGTTCCAAAATAAACACCTTCTGCAGCGCAACCTTCATGTAGCTGAAAACTTAAAACTGAAGGTGACTGCTGCACTGTTTGGTGTGTAAGACAGTATAATGAGAGCTGTGAGTAAAGGAGGAATCTATAGATAGAAACAGTATGTCTGTTTCACTGTACACTATATATATATATATATATATATATATATATATATATATATATATATATATATGACCCTGGGGGCATATTACAGAAAGATCCTAACTTTAAAATCTTATCTTATCTGTTTGGTAACCATGGTAATTTCAGTTAGGACCACATTTAGGACAAAAGCTATTACAGAACAGTATTTCCTAAGTGCGTTATCTTATCTTAACTACAGATAGGAAAGGGGTATTACAGAAACCTCCTAACTTGACAAAAAACCCTAAAAACTGTCTTAACTTTAGGACAACCCCACAGCTGTCCTAACTTCAAAATTATTTGAAAGCTAACGGAAAAAAACGCTTACAACTGTGCTGTCCGACAATGGTATTACATTTATTAATAGTTGAAAATGAAGAACAAAGATGTTTAATGGTAGAAAGACTCTTGGAGGACCCTGAAGATGTGTTATATTTTGGTAATTACAGACTGCCACACAACATATTACAGTTAGCACAGGAACTGCAACCAGCATTATAGAGACCAACAAAATTGTCACGGAGCATTACTGGTTGTAGTGCAAGTGACTAATGCCTTACGTGTTTTTTGCAAAAGGCTATTTTCAAAGTGAAGTAGCTTTTGTTTACCTCATCAGCAGCTCCGGCAGTGTTGGTTGCTTGGTAACAGACCTGAGAGTGGATTGTCGAGCTTGATTATGCCATTTAAGATTTCCTAACTAGAGATAAGATACGATTTTGTAAGATAGGATAAGAATCCCAAATCAAGTTAAGATTTGCTTCTGTAATACGAATTTGCGAAAAATCCTAATTTAACATGTCATATCTTAAGTTAAGACCTAAGATAAGAAACTTTCTGTAATACGCCCCCTGGACCACAAAATCAGTCTTAAGTGTCAATTTTTCAAAATTGAGATTTATACATCATCTGAAAGCTGAATAAATAAGCTTTACATTGATGTGTGGTTTGTTAGGATCGGACAATATTTGGCTGAGATACAATTATTTGAAAATCTGGAATCTGAGGGTGCAAAAAAATAAAAAAAAATTGAGAAAATCGCCTTTAAAATTGTCCAAATGAAGTTCTTAGCAATGCATATTACTAATCAAAAATTAAATTGATATATTTATGGTAAGAAATTTACAAAATATCTTCATGGAACATGATCTTTATTTAATATTCTAATGATTTTTGGCATAAAAGAAAAATCTAAAATTTTGACCCATACAATGTATTTTTGGCTATTGCTACAAATATACCCCAGCAACTTAAGACTGGTTTTGTGGTCCAGGGTCACATATTAGTAAAATTCAGATTATTTTCTTGCAAGAAACACTGTTAAATTTTGTAAAAATCCTGGTTATATTTTACACTGCAGATCTTCAAAGGATGACGCAGCTAGTTTACACAGAAACAGGAACACTATTATATGGAATATAGTTTGGCCTTATCTGTCCAAGACAGAAAGAGAGTTAGAGGATGTGCCTGGAGCTGAATGTAAACCTGAATCCTCCTGTTCATGCTGCAATGCACTTTCCCACCATAAAACCTGAGAAAACAAATGTCAGTGCAAATGCCAGGATCCTAAGGGGTGTGTCAACACCAAAAAAAAGACAGATTTTTCATGGACTACTGTTCAAGACTGATATTTTTAGTACAAAGGTATTTAATGACCATCTCATCATAGTCTGTAATTATAATTAACACCACCGCTTTCTGATTTGAAAAAGAAAAAAAAAAAATCAGTCAACAGATGGTTTTAATCATCCGAACATTTCATTTAAAAGAATTACTTGAGAGCAGCAGGATTTTTCTAGCAGCAAATTAAATGTCTTACTAAGTGACTCTAACTGGCCGATCAGTCATAAAAATACCTTTTTTTCTCTTAGCATCTAATGCATTAACACAAGTACATTAATTAAATGAATGACACAGAATAGCAGGTGACACATTAACAAAACTGTAATTTTCTCATGTTATAAGATCTCTTATAAAAGGTCATGGCGAGATAATTAAGCAAAATCCAGAGCTCATTTACAGGAATAGTTCACCCTAAAGTAATAACCCTTTCATCATTTACTCACCCATATGTCTTTTCAAACCTGTACCACTTACTTTCACCCATGGAACACAAAAGAAGTTAGAAGTAGAATATTTATGCTGCTCTTTTCCATACAATGACAGCGTGCAGTAAATGATAACAGAATTTTCATTTCTGGGTGACTGGCCCTTTAAGAAATGAAGATTATTGCTATAAACTTGAAATACCTTCATGTAATTAAAACAGGTTAAACATCAGACTCAATCAGACCGTTCTCTAATTATGTCGTTCATGGCACGCTTGACTTAACTTGATAGTTGCCCATTATACCTAAACAAGTTTGCCCATAAGTGCCTAAAAAGTTACTGCCTTGAAGTGTGCATAGAGCAGCACACACACACATCGCACTGTTGCGATAGCAACAGTTTTATATAGTCATCAGTAAGATGACTCACAGAAGCATGCTGAAGTACTACAGAGTGAAAAAATGCCTTCAGGGATTACAAAACAAAAACCAAGAGACTCTCGACTCTCAACAACTCTTAGAAAGTAAAACATCGTAAGAAAGAAGAAAGAAATGTGAGGGGATTTGGAATTTTTTCACTCTGAGGCCTAAACATACTTTATGCAAGTATGAATGTAAATACATCAAACTACACAAGCTATATTTAATTTATCATGTTTTGAAATGGGTTCAAATTCAATTCACATCTACCACAAGGGGCGCTATAGCCTACAGTCAATGATAGATAGATAGATAGATAGATAGATAGATAGATAGATAGATAGATAGCTTCAAAGTAAATCCTACACCTAATTGTGTTTCTTTTTTTTCCTTTTTCTAATCATCTTTAAATTAAGTCATTTTGTAGGGTTTTCCTGTGTTTTCAATTTTACTTTCTATCTTCTTTTGCCACCATTAATGACATCATCCTTCAGAAAGTGACATTATGTTTGATTGTTTAGTTGGTTTGTCTCACTTCAAATCATTCTGTTTTGATAAAAAAAAATAAAAAAAAAATACAGAACTAGTATGATAACATCAGCATTTGAAAATATGGCTACAAATGAACAAAATTAACTTCAAGGTGACATTCTCAAACACTCACTGAGCAATGAGCTTTAGTGTGTGTGTGTGTGTGTGTGTGTGTGTGTGTGTGTGTGTGTGCGCTGTACCTTCTTGGTGAGCTCACTGGCCTCGTTTATGTAGCGATCCCTCTCTTTCTCCAGCTGGTAGATGATCTTTCGCTGTTTCTGGGCTTCGTCCCTGTAGTTTAAAATCTCTTGTTCCAGAGTCTTTTTTGACTGTTCGTGTAGCTTAACAATGGTCTGCTGTTTGTCTGTTTCATTGGCCACCTTGATCATATTCTGGAAAAAACATGGACACACAGACACAAGAGGTTACACAAAAGATCAATTTGTAAATATACTTACCAAGAGTGAATCAAGATTTTCAGAAAATAGATGTAAAAAAGCAAGCTTGAGAATAGAGATGATTTTATTCTGTGATGTATTGCTGTTCAATAGATCAAAGGAATGATTCTCCAAGGTAAGCTGATATCAAAAGCTGTGTTTGTATGCCACAGTGTGTGTGTGTGTGTGTGTGTGTGTGTTTGTGAGACAGAGTGTCTCCTGTGCAATTAAATATGAATATCCTGTTATTTTCATACGCACAATAGCAATGCAATATTCAGCATGTCAGCAGAAACATCATGCACCTTCTCTTGTTTTCTGAATCTGTGCATCATAACAGCAAGGGGAAGCTATGAGAACTGTGAAAATGCAGAACCGCTACAGAAAATTAGCCCTATGGATGAAAATATAAACCATAAAGACTTGCCAAAAAGCTTACCTGGTATTAAGATTAGTTTCAGGAGATTCAAAGCACGTCCAAAACATTGTAAGATCAGATCACTCAGAGCTAACTAACAGAGCTAAAACAAAGATTTAAGAGGCTTTTCTATGCGTGTGATTCATTTGATCGATTATTTGATAAATTGTTTAATTAATCAAATAATAATATTAAACAAACAAAGGTTTTAGGGGCTTTTTAGTGTGTGAGATTCATTTGATTAATTAATTGATGTATTATTTAATTAATTAAATAATAATCTAAATAAAATGAAGGTTTTAGGGGCTTTTTATAAGCACGATTCATTTGATTGATTATTTGATATATTGTTTATTTAATGAAATAATCTAAATTAATAGAGGTTTTAGGGCTTTTTTATGTGTGTGATTCATTTAATTAATTATTTAATATACCATTTAATAAATTAAACAAAAACAAATAAATACACGTTTTAGGGGCTTTTTAATGTTTGTGATCCATTTGATGAATTATTTGATATATTATGTAATTAATGAAACAAATAAACAAATATTTTTTTTTTTTTTTTTACATTTTAGGGGTGTGTGTGATTTATTTGATGAATTATTTGATATAGTTTAATTAAACACAAATAATAATGTAAACAATTAAAGGATTTAGGAGCTTTTTATGTGTGTGATTATTTATTTATTATTAATTATGTTTTCCTTATATAGATGTATTTCTTTAAGGTGGTTTCATTACATTTTGTACATTTTGTAGGAGGTCGTTTTCAAGACATTTTGTCAGAAAAACATTAGAAGTAAGTTAGAAACACGTGTCCACACACACCTTATTCAAGATGTCCCTCTCCCGCACCAGTCCATCTATAGCCTTCTTGTCCATATCCATCTGCTTTTTTGCAGCCTCCACTTCTAAGAAAAACAGAAAATAAAGCTCTTATTATTTATTTTTTTAGTTCTTCTTTCAAAGCCAGTGGGATATAGTGCTAATTGTTACTTTTCTTTTTGAAAGGCTTTCCACTAATAGGGTTGTTTTCAGAAGCACTTTCCACAGTCTGTGAAGGACCAGCGTAAAATAATTACACAATTCAAAAAGCCCATTATACGGCTGCAGGCATAAGAAGGTAGAAAAGAGAACTGGGACACGGAAAGACTAAAGGAAGAGCGGGAATGAGCGAAACGGTGTCTCGGCCGTCAGCGAGCAGGCGTGCATGAGTGGACATTGCGGGGCTGCGCTGTCATGTGAAATGGCCATTCCGTGTTCTGTCCTCGGATGACCCCGCCTCCTCTCCTCCTCGGACAGCCAGCTCACTGACCCCGCTGCCACAGCCCATCTCATCAATCACCCAGCCAACGCTGATTAAGATGACAACATCCATCACCGTGGAAACCCCGATTAAGATGACAACAGGGCTCTGGCTCCATCCATCAACCGTCAAACACCCTCCGTTCGAACCGTCCAATCAGAGCCTGGAGACTTTCACTAATATGAGGATTTCTTTATAAATTACTGGCTTGATGACAAGTCTGATCATTTGTCAAACTGCACAGATGGGATCAAGGACACTGCGATAAATTAAGTGCAGAGTAAGGAGGTTTTGTTTTTGGCGTTCCATGAAATGTCCACACATACTATTCCCCCTCCGTGTTCACCAATTCCAAAGCGCATAAGAAATAAGAAGAAGTGTTACATATATTACAGTGTGTTCTAATTGGATTACAGGAAAAATATGCTAAATGCAAATAATAAAAAGCAAGTATACATGTAATAGATAAGACAGCAAAATAAATAGGCATACTAACTGTTTCAAAGGAGGAGAAAATGTTCTCTTTTGTTTTTAACATCATTTTGTATCTCTTTTGTTAACATCAAAGGCTGTGCATCCAATTAACTTTTACTGTATTTTGGCACAAATTTATCTCATTTAATAAAATTGGCAGATGACAACATTTTCGGGTTACATGACAAAAGATGAAGAAGAAAAAAGATTTGTTATGTGGTTAATTATCATGAAACCCAAAAAATTCAAGAGACAATTAAAAAAGAAAATCTCCTGTTCAAATTTTCTGATGCTGTATTACAGTTTTTCACGATTTCTTAAACACATTTCTTAAAATGATGCCTCTTTTTTGCGCAACTCGAAACACAAATCCATAACTTCTAACTCAATTCCCCAAACTTCCTATATTCAGGTCAAAATGAAGCTCTCCACTCAAAACAACTCAATCTTGCTGAAGAGAATTAATTCATAGCAATTGCAAGAGTACATTCTAGTCTATTGTGCATGCAAATGGCCCAGATTGTTATAGCTATTAAAAGCAGCCAAGCACAAAATTATTGCGATTATGGGTGGCTGTCGCACTACAAGTAATAAATGGATTTGAAGACGTTCAATATTATTTCCAATCATTTACTGTATTATACCGTGAATAAAACAGCTTGCGAAGAGCCACTTAATGTTACATAGCTCAGAAAAGACAACAATATAACTTATGTTAACAAGTTGGAGCCCACTTCAACCTTTACGTAACGTAACGTTTTATAGGTGTTTTTAATTAAATACATGTGAGGAATGAAAGGTTGGATGCCACAGATGTTTTTGCAGAGTAGGTGGTGGAATTTATTTATTTATTTATTTATTATTAATTTTTTTTTTTTTTTGGTATAATCATGCATTCTGAAACAATGCTGAAATGCCACTTAATGTCCAAAATGCTGAAGCAAAATTCTTGACACAAAACCAGCTTTGTAGATCCACTGTATAGATTCCTAAACAAAGAGCAAAATAAACTGTTTCTAGACAAAGGAACATCATGAAACAGCCACATTAAAAAAAAAAATCCACATTCGCATAAAAGAATAACAAAAGGACGGCCTTTTGTGCAGCAATTCTACTAACAACCTACTCAGACAAATCTCTCTGGATTACAGGTCAGATAGTCAATAATTGATGAGACTGATGGAAGTGTCCAGCTACACTGGCCCTAGGGTTTCTCTGAGCAGTGCAGACTGTATGGTGTGAAGATAAGACTGAGGTTAAGCACCAACACTCCACAGACCTCGTCATTTAGTCAATGCTTTGATCTAAAGTGACCAGCTTTACAGGGACAGTACCACTGCAGCAACCTAAGTGCGGTGTTCAATGACAAAATGCTGACGGCTCAACCTGCAGCATTCTGGTTACCAGACCACTACGCTATCTAGCCTATCCAACACAGCTGAAGCCATTAGGATCCACTGCCTTTCCTGCATTGAGTCTCCTGAGAAATCTATCTTCACATGCTCAGCTGGGATGGACAGATCATGGCTATCATCAGAGTAATGGATGCTGGTGTTGGCGAAAGGTCATAGTGGCTGGAAGAAGAAAGATAGAGTGAGCAGGTGTGGAGGGGAGAAGCAAGAGAAGGAAGACCAATTTGTAAAAGAACAGATTCAGATCATATGTCATTCACTGCAGGTGTGCGTCTTAAGATTTGAAAACAAACTTTAAAGCACATAAGCACGTGGATCTCTTTAATAGTGGTTTTCAAATGGTTTTGCTTCACAGCTCAGATTTTACACTGGACTACCGTATAAAAGTTACAAAAATGTCCATAAATCAAAAAAATGGATTAATAGATTAAAAACATTAACATTACCACAACCTGCATGGGCAAAACAAAACAAAATAAAATAAAATAAAATAACATGCCATGGAATGACTAATGAAATAATAGTACTGCATAAATGCGTTAAATAATATACAAATTAATTTTATAATAATATATGATTATACATACATATACACATATACATACCCTAACAAAAGTTAGGCTAAATATTGTATGAGTATTGGGCATGGTTTAAGTGATACATTTAAGTTATACATTTGCCTTTGATGTACACTACAAAAGATATGGTAAGCCTTTTCTCGCTTTTAAGATTTGATAGAACCATTTATTTTGCTGTCATATGTCATATGCACAATTATACGGTTAGCTGCATTTTATTATCTGCTTTATTTTGTCCCTTTACCTATACACAACATTTTTAGAACAGACCTGCAACCCATTTTTGGGTCACAACCACTGATTTACAACATGATCCCACATGATCCTGTAAACTGGTTTTGATAGTTAATGCCATTTCGTTCCATTCATTTCCCCTTTTTATTGTTTCGTTATATCACCCCTGTTCAACCTTACAAAGCACAAATAAACAAACTGTTTTATGCCTCCAGATAAGCAGTCTAAGCTCTGAACATGAGTCAGACAGAAGACTAAGGTCGCTTTATCACCCCAGAGTCCAGTGTTTACTTTCCCTAAAGACTCTCGAGCTTCTGCACACACGGGGCGTTTGGAGTGTGCAAAGAAATATTTGTAATTTAGCTATAAATTTACAGGTTTGACATGAGCTACTATGTCACATGTCAATGTTTTATTGACAAAATCAAACATTATATGTGAGTGTGATGTAAGCATTTTTAAGGCTACAACCCAACAGAAATAGGTATCCTGAGAGACCACACTTGTTTCTGTGACAGCCCTAGGCCCTCTACACAACATAAAAGAGGAGCAGCCCATGCTTTTTTAGCCAATCAAAAACACTCTTTGGTTCTTAATCACTGTGTGACTTTGTGATTGGCCGGGATTTTGGATTGGAGGCATGAGATTGGCTCGGCCTGGCAGAATTTAGCAAAACATGAAATCACAGCCTTCAAGAATTCACTTCAGTGTCAGATACTGTTAATTTCATTACCAACACTTCTGTCACAAATACCTGTGCCTATTTTCATAATTAGCACTTAAGATTTAATTATTAGCCTAAGTGTCGTAGCATTTGCAAAACTACACAACACCCTTAGGAGATATAATGATAATTAGACATGATTTAAAAGTAAAACTGTCAATTATTCCCAATTTTTATAAAGCTTGCACTACCACACAAACCTTTCCTTCTCATCTGAAATGTCTAAATATTCTCTGAAATAGAAAGTTTAGGGTTTTAATGACATTGTATACTGTGCATGCAGATTAGAGTTAAACGCACCGATATAATAATATAACAATAATTAAACACACTTTACTATATAACACTTTAGAGCCAGAAATCTGAATCTTTTAAATGAATCAGACTGTTCTATGATTCATACAGAGATTCATGTCTTTACGGAGGAAAGAGTCTGTGCAACATTTTACTTTTTTTTTTTGTATTATTTTGTAACATGCTGTTGGTCATCTTTATTTTTCCAACTCAGTTATATAAAGTGTATTTTCAAGTTTTATTTTGTGCAAACTTATTTGTTCAAGTTAAAGTCATCGCCCTAATTGGGATCGTTATTGTTTTATGTTCCAGATAAATACTGTTCTGATTGAAAAAAATATGTATACCATCTTATAGTTACTTATTTAAAAATAAATTGGCCATTAAAACAACTTTGAAGTAGTTTGCCACAAACAAGTTTAACTGTATACTACTATAAATAATAAGAAGCTTGTGTCTGGTAAACAACAGATTAGGGTGAACCAACTATTGATGGAGAAATGTGCAGATCCCTACTAGGGACTGATTAAAATTAGTGGAATCAGAAAGAGAAAAAGAAACATATGAATGCGAGAAGTCAGTGTTTTTTTCTTTTTTAAAGATGCAATCTGAGACAATGAGAGACAAACTGGAAACTATCATTCATCTTACCAAAAACCTGCAATCTAGTTTTTCAAATCAGCAGGGAAGAACAAGAGACGAACAGGACAGTATGTGCCAGTGGAAATGAAAATCAGAGATGTGGAGAGCAGAGTAAAGAGGTCAAGTGAAAAAAAAAAAAATTAAATTAGATGTATTCATTGTTTGAATGTAATTACTCTCAGCTTTATCTTCCTTTAAAACTTATTACCTCTGTTTAGAAAAGAGAACAAAGAAAACAAGATGGCTTTTGAACAGATGTGGAAAAGAGAAGCTTTAACTCAACTCTTCTTGATAATGTTAGTCAAGGTTTCTTTCTCTGAAAACGTCATAATTTAGTTTTAAATTGTCCATTTTGTAACCTCTCTTTGTGCAGGCTATTCACAAAGTCAAAGCTGCCCAAATATACAAGTAATTCAGAAACACAAAATTGTGTAGTAAATGCTCAGTATTCATCTGTTTCAGTCATGTGACGTTTCTGTCCATCCTCCATATTTATGACCATGACTAAGGTATCTCTGTTCATGTTTAAATAAATTAGACCCTGCATGGAAAGAAATAATGTAGGCTGGACAGTACAGTAGCAGTATAGTGGTAAAGATCTATACAGAGCTGTGGAATCGCAAAGAATTCGACTGAAAGTATAATTACGCTATACGAATGTGGAAATTCATTATACTACAGTGGCATTTCATATTCATACAGATTTAAATAATACATTTATGCTGTAGAGTTCAACTGTGGGTAAATGTGTGTGTATGTGTGTGTGTTTTTGCCTCTCTCCAGTCCAGTGATCTGATTCTTGAGTGTTTCTCTCTGGTTCTCCACCTCCACTTTCTGTTCCTCCATCTGTCTGAGTCTCCTCTGCACCCCCTCCCTCATTTTGGTAAGTTTAGCGATCTCCTGTTTCAGCTGGGTTACTTGCTCTTCTTTCATCTGAAGCACACAGGACATAGGCCATTAGAGTATGTCTGTGTGCGTACATGTGAAGCCCAAACTAGTCACCACTAGTTAAAAACAGGTTATTACGTTCATATAAAAAAAAAAAACCTGTAAAGACTCATAAATCAAATATACACTACTATTCAAAAGTTTGGGGTCGGTAAAATGTTGCTGTTGTCCAAGGCTGCATTTATTTGATCAAAAATACAGTAAAAACAGTCATATTTAAAATAACCTTTTTTATTTTTTTATATGTAGTTTAAAACTTTTTCTATTTTAAAATGTAATTTATTCCTGTGAGGCAAAGTTGAATTTTCAGTAGCCATTATTTCTGTCTTTAGTGTAGCAGAAAACTCTTTCAAGTGCACACACACAGTAGTGAACATACACCCAGAGCAGTGGGCAGCCAATGCTGCAGCACCCAGGGAGCAGTTGGGGGTTTCGGTGCCTTGCTCAAGGGTCTTACCTCAGTCGGGGTATTTAGGGTGGAGAGAGTGCTGGTTATTCACTCCCCCCACCTACAATCCCTGCCGGACCTGAGACTCAAACCCACAACCTTTGGGTTATAAGTCTGACTCTCTATCCACTAGGCCACGACTGCCACTGTCATAAAAAGTATGTTTTTATATAATCACTATGAATTGAATAATTGACTGATTGACTAATATAAATGCCAATAGATACACAAGATGATAACTGCCAAATAATAAGCTGAACACATGTATATGTACTGTATTAGGAGCAAGAGATGCTGATCTAGGGATCTAGGATGCTGAAACTGTGCCCCCTTGTGGCCAACATGAGGTTTGCGATCATTACTCATTCACACTGACTCACAGGGCGAGCTGGGAGTGCCAACAGTACAAACAGGGTGCAATAAATTAGAAAAGGGAATCTAGTTTGCAGAACTGTTGTGCAGGTTGACTTTGCCCCTCTCTCAAGAGTGCTGCAGATAATGAAGATAGAAAGAAAACCTCACGTGTTCAGTCAGTCTGTGTGAAACAGAATTTATCTTTTTGTTTCCTTATTGGTCAACAATACTACACTACAAAAGACATGCCCATATTAAACAGAATGCCTAACAATACAGCTTCAGCATATCCTGCAGAGAGGTGTATTCATCCCAATGATCTCCCATCAGACTCAAGCCACTACAATACAAGCCAGAACAAAGAGAATACAGGGCAATTCATTAAATGTAACATTTGCTGTATTAACCCCCACTGTGACTCAGTTGGAAGCCTGACGGAAGTTTCGAGCAAGAAAGATCCAACACTAGTCTGACAGGAGAGGAAGAGGAACGGAAACCTTCGTCCTCTAGAGCTCTAATTATATAAGAGCGAGACGATTTTGTCAGATTTAAAGAGGGCAGCTCCATAAATCTGCAGGTTTGTGTGTGTGCACCTACAGTTTGATGTCTAGAATTGATTGCCAAGTACTGTATGCATCAATGTGGAGTAGAGATTTGAACATTCCTCTCTAGGAATGAGGTAAAGTACTATAAGGATACTATAGTGACAAACTTGTCCCCAGACTTTACTTAAATTAGTTTAAATCTTCTTTTTGGGAGCTTCTGGTCTCAAATGTAAAATAAAAAACATATACACAAGTATATGTAATTAAAATGAAAAATTACCTACATTATAAAAACTAGATGAATAAATTCTAAATAATGCTGTAATGAAAACCTAAAACTGCAAAATTGGGGCATCTTCATTTGTAAAACAAATCAAGTAATAAATTATATTTAAAAATATATAAATAGTTAAAAAAAATTAAAAGTATATAAAAGTGTTTCGAGGTTAGTTTGTAGTACTTATAATTAGTCTATAGTATGCCCTCATTTAGTGAACTAATTAAAGATGTGTATGTGTGTGCGTGTGTGTGTGTGTGTGTGTGTGTGTGTGTGTGTGTGTACCTTTAGGTCTGATGTTCGCTGCTGGTTCTGTTGGGAGATTTGCTCTAGGCTGATGGCGTTTTGTTCATTATCCTGCTGGATTTTAGTGTTGCGATGTTGGAGTTGTTCCATTTCTTTACTGGTTTTCTCATTTATAATCTGTCAGAAAGAATACAAACTACTTTCACAAGTTCTGCATGTATGTATACGTTTGTTCCCAACCTAGCTATTCTGTGTGACAAAATAGTTGAAAAATGTTTTCAGATATTAGGTAAATTTGACAAACCCACCCTATAGAGACATTCTGAAATGGAAACGCTGTTCATAAAGGTTTTTGCTTTTGTACTTTTGTAACTTTTACATAAAGTTAGTGTTTAATCCAGAAAGTTTTCTGTTAGGGTTATGGCAGTTAAAATGAACTAAGATGCCCTACCATTCACTTTCATGATACTTCATATCACGCCTCTACCCACTGACCCTAGATCAGAGTTTCGTACTTTGTGTTCCTGGAGCTGTTGTTCCAGTTTCTGCTGATCATCCTGCAGACGCTGACTCTGCTGAGTCAGTGATTTAACCTCTGATTGTTTGGACTCCAGGTCAGTTTGAAGCTGCTTCACTTCTTTTTCCAGCTTCTCCTTCCTCCTGGTTTCCCGATGAATCTCATTCTGACGCACCTGGATGTCCTGCTGGAGCTGTGTGAAAGAGAGAGAGTTTTATTCCAAATGGCATTATCTATCTATCTATCTATCTATCTATCTATGTAGCAGCAGCCAGTGTGTGCAAATGACCATTGCTTTCAACCCTTCCACCGCTTTAACTTTTGAAGGCACTTCTAAACGGAACACATTCAGAGTTTAAAGTGGTTTGTCAGACCACTTATTGATTTTCTTACTGTGCTATACACAGTAAACACTTTACGCTAGTTTATTTTGCCAGGGAGGTGACAGAGGAATCAAATCTGTCCAGATTTACAAGTTTAAGTGCCACATTCACAGGGTTTATGTTCCATTTCTCACAACATATAAAGATACAAGACAAGAACTGCTAGAAATTATTATTCGTTTGAAGAGTAACAATCACCACACAACATATTTCAAATATTGATTTGCTGACATAGGTGGACATTTGAGACAAAAATGTTTTCATTTATTCTAAAATGTAAATGGAGTTAAGCACTGCTGATAATGAGGCCAGTGATAAAATGAGACAATTATATTTTTGAATTCATGTTTTTGCATGTCCTTGCATCTGCGTATGTACTCAGATAAAGCTATCACAAGACCCAGTGGTGACATACACAACGTTTTTTATGTTATACCTGAGCAATCGTGTCCATCGCTTTGTTCTTTTCAGCCTCTGTCTCCTGCTGAGCATCAGTGGCTTTAGTGAGCTTCTCCCGGAGTGTCACCACCTCTGACAGCAGCTTGTCTCTCTGCTTGGTCAGTTCCTCTTTGATCTTAACAGATCGCCAACGCTAGACACATTCAAAAAGGTTTGTGAGCAAGCTTTGTTCTTCATCCTCACCAGAACACCTCAAAAGGGTCCACGTAGGCCATCACGTAGCAAATACCATAGCACATAGTTATGAATAAAAATACATTTTAGAAAAAGAATTGTGTCAGGCATACAAAGAAAACCTATCTGTAAGAAAGCATGTAACGGCCTTTATTCTACCAGAATCAAAGGAAAAACTGAGAATAGGCTGAACTTCATGTTGTATATTGTTCACCTGTATTCTTGGCCTTCAGAGACTCCAGCTCCTTTTTCAACGAGCTTTGGCGATCTTCTCATATTCCACACAAAACTTCTCGAATTTTTCATCTCCTGATAACTCATTCAAAACCTCCTGGATGTCTTTTTCCAAGGTTTCAAATGTGCTGTCCTCAGTCTGAAAATCAGAAAATGTAAACAGTAGGTGAAATTTTAAGATGCTGTCTGATAACTTAGGACCTATGCTGACAATGGAAATGTTGAAGAGAGTCTGAAAGAGTTGAAGAAAGTCTGAGCCTGGCAGATTTGTAACAGTTTGCGAGTCTACAGTAGCACTGCTGATGACATACTGAAAAATATGATCAGACACAAAGAACGAAGAGGCGGCAACAGGTGCTGGTTTTAATACAGCTGTTGGAGAGTTCACAGAAGAAACCATCACAGAAAAAAAATGAAAGGAATCATGCACTGAAGCTTTGCCTAATCCATCTAAATATACAGTTATCGATTGCGGTCAATCATTCTTTCAAATCATTATTTCAGATCTCTCAGCAATTAAAAGATTTACAAAAGATTGATGGGGTGAAAAAGCCTAAGGCATTTTTTTTGGCAGAAAAATAAATAATTGGTGATAAAAATAAGTAGAAGAACTGTTACAGGAACTGACAAAGACTAGTAATTAGTTTTCCATTTGCAATTTCTGCTGAAATAAATAAATAAATGGTTTTATTCTTGTGTTATTGAAAGAATAAATAGTAAATAATGAACACAGTTAAAGGGACACTTTCTGATCATTTTCCATTATGTTGTTTTAAATAGCATTACAAATAAATGTCCCACTTTACCTGTATTCACAAACCATAAGCCAAGTTGTTAATGTTTACAACGATGTTGAAAATCGTACAAAAACGTATATCTAAAAAAAAAACACCTTATCAAACTGGAAAAGGCTTATAAAACGAGGTTCCATAAACGTATAAGTTTTTGTTTGTTTGTTTTTTCGTATTTCATCTTTTAGTGTATAAAATATAATTATATTTCAGCTATTTTCATCTAGCATAGATTGTAGCCTACTTTCAAAACGCGACTCAACTCGAAACACTGAAATGTTCAGGATGTAGTGTAAAGCAATAAATATTGAAAATACTTCACTGGGACCACAGCAAAAATTGAGCAAGTGTTTGAAAAGCTAATAACTAACTTAGTCATTAGCATCTCAAACACTAAATTTTAGCTGTGTCTTACTCTGAGTTCTAGTAACGTTAGTGTTTATGTCACTCCACAGATCAACATACCTCCATTGTGGTCGTCTGTCGTTCATCTCTAAAATCAGCAAGATGTTGTTGTTTTCTATTTAGTGAACTGTAACACATAATATCCGTGTTTTGCTTCAACAGCAAGCAAGACACTGATTTTGGTCACCAGGGATACGCGTCATCGTTGCCTGGCAACCGAGACCCGCTAAGAGCTTTGGTTCAACTATTGCGCCTCACGAAATGATTGTAACGGGACATAGCGCTCCCAAATATTATGGAGAGAATATTATACAGACAGAATCACTTTGCAATGAAGAATAATGAGTAAATAATATATGAGGTTCATCAAAGTTCATTTTTAGTGCTTTGTTTGTGTGTCGTTCTTTACACTAGGTGGCAGCTTTACACAGTACAACGTCTTGTAATAAAGAGCGGTGAAAAATATTTATCAACTGTCAGTATCCCCGAGTTCCTTTAAACATATGTATAACATAGGCAAATGTGGGACAAATTAGTATTATGCCCTTTAAAATTGTCATTAATAATTGTACAAGGACACGGTCATTTTGTAAATGATTTAATTTATCTGACATCATAATAGTGTATCATCACACTTCAACATCTAACAGAACAGAAATCACCTATTTAAAACTTTTATGGATTTTTAAAAATTATTATTGAATAAGGTATCCATTGCTATTAGTAAGGATATGTTGTAATACTGGCTGTAAGGTAAAGTTGGACACTTTTAAAACTGTTCTGATGGATTATGGTTATTAGTCATCAAACTTTTATGATCTTATATAAACCCTGTCAGCTTATATGAACCGTGCCGCACTTTGCTGGACATTTATGGTCATTAGCTGACCAAGCTAGTTTGGGCTGGAGACCACCTTAGACCAGTAGGAATCCTATTGTACTATTTCAAAAAGCAGCTTAAGGTGATATGGCATGGCTTTTTAAAAAATGATCATAGACCTATGTATACTTGATTGATTGGATGATTTATGTTCATTTTTTTTCATTTTTCACACACAAAACTGAGAGTATAGCTAAAACTAGTGCTCCATCAAAAACCAAAACTATTGCACTTCACAGTGCTATTTCTGGCATTTGATTAGCCTATTCTTCGAAAGCTCTCAGTAAGACACACGTGTCAGTTCTACCTGGGACAAATCCTCTCTGCGAATCATCCCAAATCAGCAGCACATGTACTCAAATAAGCAACCTGCCGATTACATAATATGGATATTTTATTAATCATTTATAATTACACTTCGCTGTCCCTAGACGTGCTGAATGACGTCAGATGACACGAGAGGTGTGGAAGTTCCTAAAGACCTGTTGAGTCACTTAGATTGTGTCTAGCCTAAATGTGTTAGCATTTTCTGAAATAACTAATAAGTTGCTGGCATTAAAATTTGACTTAAATTTTTTCATTTAAAAATGAAACATAAATTTTATTTAGATAGCTTTTTGGAATATATCCAAAATAAATAAATAAATAATTTTATTATGACTTTAACTATATAGCCTAGCCTAATATTATTTGTATATTTGATTGTATAACTGATTCTATAATAAAGCCCCAATGTACTGGATACTACTACTGTTTATTTATTTATTTATTTATTTATTTATTTAATTTATTTATCATTTGTTTATAATTTTAGACATATTCCATATTGGCGCCCGTCAATAGCTTACTTGAAATAGCTTTTAAAAAAAGAAAAAAAAAGAAGAAGAATAGCCTACTGTGAAATGTGTAACTTTGAGTGACTATTTCGGCGTGTTTTGGCTGTTCCCTGTTCTGGATCTCCCTTGTATGTTATGTTCGTATTTTCCTGAAGCAATGTTGAGTCACTGACGCCAATAAGTGACACATTGTCATCAGTTCGTGCGTCGGCACCTGAGCTGTTAAAGTCTGATCTTGCCGCAAATAGTGTTCATATGAAGTTTTGATTGGTTGGCTTCCCTAGTATTTAAACGAAATCATCCAGTAGTAGCCAAATTGCATAGCTGAGTGGATTATATACTTATGAGGATACATTATGCTGATGGTTGAGGCATTTGATTTAATCTAAAGTAGAAGCAGGCGCGACAGATGCGCGTTAAATCCCCGATAACGGCGTGCGTCAAAAACTCACCAGCGCAGGATAACAAAACAAATATCTGAGGGAAGAAAAGTTAGCAAATCAAATCGTTTTTGAGCTGACCTACTTAAATTATCCGATTTCGTTCATTGCAAACCTCCCTCAGTGCCTTTTCTGTGCGTTTTCCCAAAGCGCAAACGCGCGTCTTCCCACCTGCAGCTTGGGCGCGTTTGGACAGCTGATGTTTTTCAATGACAGTTCATCGAGAAGAGATAAACTTGTGGATCTAGAGTCGGTTCACACCCGACTTGTCACGGACATAATAGCAACAACAGATCAAGAGAGGCACGATAAGGGTGAGTTATTAGAGCCTGACGCTCGAAGTGGAGATCAGCAGCATCAGCAGCAGCACCAGCAGTCATGGGCAACAGTGTGTCCGGAATCAGAGCACTGCACAGGGGACAGCAGAACAGATTTCAAAGACTTCCAAACTCACATAAAGGTTAGTACTTTGTTATTGGATTTTATTCTAGTCTTTCTGTTTAAACTGGCGCCAAGCTCGTGGTATAGGAGCTTGTTTAAAATTTTGGGGGCCCTAAGCAAGCGGTCCCTTTCGGGGGTGGGGAGTTAGCGTTTGGATGGGGGCCCCCCTCGGTAGAAATCACGCAACTACTGGTCATGGGTTCGATTCCCGGGAATGGGAAAAAAAGACTTTGGAAAAAGAAGGGAAAAAAAAGAGTCAGTCAAATGCATACATGTATTGTATTGGATTGGATTTGAACTACTCGAAAATTCAACTTGAACTATTAGCTATATTTTGGAATGTGGTTTTTAGCTGGTCCAAGTTAGCTATAGTAGTTGATTGATTTCCATCTTGATGATCTGCTAGTTGGGCCAAGTTAAAGGATTAGTTAACTTCCAGAATAAAAATTTCCTGATAACTTTCTCACCCCCATGTCATCCAGGATGTTCATGTCTTTCTTTCTTCAGTTGATTAGAAATTAAGGTTTTTGAGGAAAACATTCCAGGATTTTTGTCCATATAGCTGACTTCAGTGAAGGTCCTAATTGCAGTTTCAGTGCAGCTTCAAAGGGCTTTACGTGATCCCAGCTGAGGAAAAAGGGTCCTATCTAGTGAAACAATCGGTCATTTTCTAAAAAAAATAAAATTTTATCTATACTTTTTAACCACAAATGCTCATCTTTCGCTACTGTAGCTCTTTGATGTGAGTCCATGACTTTGCACATTATGTAATCACTTTGGAAAGGTCATGCGCGGGTCGTTCTTCGTCTGTGTACTTCGGTTCAAAAAGGTAAGGTAGGGCGAAAAACTGCATCTCATTTTCTCCTCAAACTTCAAAATCGTCCGACATTGTTGTTTTACCTTTTTTGTAAAGGGCGTTTGACTTTCTTTGCACGTTCGCTTTGTAGGTTCGGTACTTCCACTTACGTCACGTGTGCATGATTACGTAATGCGTGAGGTCAAGCTAGTGCAAGATGAGCATTTGTGGTTAAAAAATTACATAAATTTTTATTATTATTTTTGTCTTTTTAGAAAATGACAGATCGTTTCGCTAGATAAGATCCTTATTCCTTGGCTGGGATCATGTAGAGCCCTTTGAAGCTGCATTGAAATTGCAGTTTGGACCTTTAACCCGTTAGTCACCATTGAAGTCCACTATATGGAGAAAAATCCTGGAATGTTTTCCTCAGAAACCTTCAATTCTTTTCAACTGAAGAAAGAAAGACATCAACATCTTGGATGACATGGGAGTGAGTAAATGTTTATTCTGGAAGTGAACTAGTCCTTTAACTAATAGCATGTTCCAAATCAGAGTAACCAGAGAGAAGACATTTTCATTTTCTGTCTATTCTAAAGTTAAACATTCTGCATCAGTAAAGTAAATTTTACATTTTGGGTTTGAAAATTGCTGATTATGATATTTTCTCAGGGTAACCGTTGAATCAATGTGGGTGCTGAAGGACAGCGCTCAGATAGGCCAAAGTTTCTTTTTCTTGTGTCACGTTCATCAGCATCTTATGGGCAAAAGCAAATTGTGAAACATTACTTTGTCCATTTTAGCTACTCATCACAATACTGTAACTAATTATTAGTCATAATAACAACAACACACAATTACGAGCAGCTCTGCAAAACAATTAAACACTCAGGACATCATGTTCATTCACATTACTCAGCATTTACTTATGTAAATACACACTGCACTATGTGTATGATTATTGTACTGTGCAGCGTGAGCCAAGTTATAAATTATGAGAGCAATTCAGAAGTCCGAGCTATTACGTTGACCCATTTTCAGTGTCTGTGCCGGAAGTTCAACTAGGCCCGGTTCACCAGGTTAAAAGTTTAATGGTCTCACTTTCTCTGACTGGATGTCCTTCAGAAACATTATTTTATGTAAGCCTCTCCTGAACTCCTATCCAACTCCTAGTGGTGTTGTGTAGGAGGTTTGCAGCGATGGAGGTAATTTTTGAGATTCTGTTCTGTTTCAAAGCTCTTCTGATTCATGCATAACAGAGCATCTGATTATGAAGATTATGCCAGTGCGGATAATTGCGCCCCTCATTAGCAAAAAAGCCATTATATTCAAATAAAGACGTGCTGAAGGGGGCTTTAATTATCTGTGCCAATGACAAGGCACTCCGGCGCATTTATCGTGGGCACCACGGGGCCAGCAACAACAATCAAAGGGTGACACAAATGATTTGTAAATGTAATGATTTATAATTGATACAAAACAGAGCATGGGAGCACACAAGCCGGGTTTTCTCTTCTAATGACTTTCCGTTCTTCATCATTACAGGAAGGCACAAAGAAAATATGAGGTTATTTGCACACAGATTACACTAGAGGTGAATCAAAGTGCTTTTTTTAGTTGTTTATCAGGAAACACACACACTATAAACTGATAGAGTAAATAGCGAGGCCATTTGCTGACAAATTTCCTGATTACGTGTTTGCATGCATGCACTCTTGTGATGAATTGTAACGAGAGGCAGAAAGGACAGTGGAATCCATTATCCTGTCTGACGAGATCTCCTTGACAACAGGGGATTGCATGTAAACCGTTACCATGACGATTGTCCCTCAGCATTAAAAGATAACAGGCGGAAGGTTAGGTTCTTTTCTATGTGTGTATTTGTACCTCTTGTTTTGCACCAGAAATGGAGCATGCAAGACTCAGAGATGGGTAGATTACTTACAAATTGTAGTTCATTACTGATTCCACATTACATGACAAAAATTGTAGTTAGTAACGTAATCCATTACATTTCACATTTTAGGTAATATAATCAGACTACTTTTAGATTACTTTTAGATTGCTTTTGACCTAACTCATGTATCACATTGATTTAAATAGAATAATCTTATACCATATTGACATAAAAACACAAGTAGTAAGAAAATACACTCCATTTGTTGTTATCAACAACATAAAGTTCATTATTACATCAAGGTTTCCCAAACTGGGGTTCATAAATGAACTGCAGGGGGTTTGTGAGTTTAATGAACAGCTAATAATTAATTAAATCATAAAAATGCTAAATTTACCAAGGGGTACTTTAAATAAATATATTAGGTGAAAGAGGTTCAGATGACAAAAAAAAAACAACAACCCTGTATTACATGTAAATAAGAAACAGCATGAATTTGTGCATTTTAATGTGTTTGAAAGACAAAAGATTCCAAAAACATAGTAATACATGGTTAATTAATGTGTTCATCTGTAGTTGATGCAATGTTGAAACTGCTTCAAACTGAAATGAATTTTGTAAATCTAGTGGTCAAATGCTGTGTAGCCACATGACTAATGACTAATCTCTGTGCGAATGTCCACAAAACTGAAGACTTTCTGAATGTATAAAAGTGGTAGGCTGTTTTAGAAAGTAACATTTAAAAGATGAAAAAGAGGAATTAGAGAGGATCAATAAATTGTAAATAATTTATTGCTATTGTGCAAATAGTATGTAATCATGTAATCAATAAAAAAGTAACTGAAGTCTGATCTAATTATACAATCCAATTACATTTTTGGAATCTGATTATGTAATCCAGATTACTTGTTATCAGTTACTACCCAGCTCTGGCAAGATTATAGGTTAGAAACCTGTTTAATTTTGCACTATAATGAACTGTCCCCACATCCACGCCGTTAAAAAGTCGAAATCGACCAATTTCCTTTTCTCTAGAGGAGAGATGTCACATTTCAAGCCTGTTTGTTTCTCATCATAAATGATCTGGATAAAATGTTTCATTTCCATAGCAATTGGCCCCACTGACACCAGCAACATCAAGACTCTATTTCTGGCCAAATGACTCACCGTAACATGTTGCATTTAATATGAATTTGATGTAAATGTGTGTCTGCATATGAAGTATATCTGCAGAAGCACACAACAGGGAGATATGAGATGATTCATGGCTGTATCGAAGGGAGGGGATGTGAGAACAGGAGCACAGTAACCAGGCCAGAAAATGTGAGCCTTGAGGGACAAGGGAAGATTTGTGTTTGTGTGAGATGTGTATGCAGATGTGTTGATGTCTCTGCATGTTTTTGTCTATTTGTGGTTACATATACATGTATATTTAGTTGTCTGGGTGGGTGGGAGGACACATCTAAAATAGTGCAGCTCTAGTTAGTCCTGTGACCTAGCGGTTAGCGCACATGATTTGATGCTAGTTCAGATCTCAGTTGATATTTTTTGATCCATCTTCACTGTGAACATTGGTTCAGTTCAGAACAGGATACTAGCATAGTATTTCTGCCATACAGAGATATAGCTGAAATAGTAAGAGTATAGCGTTATAGTATGCTGTTCCAAATTTAGCCATTTTTTAGGTTATAAAATGTGATTAATGTGTTACTATCTAAATAAAGTGGTTTTAAGTCAAAAATCAGCTGCACTATAGGTTGCAACTACAAATATATATTTTATGGGTCAAAACAGAGAGGAAAAGATACTTAATCCTGTAAAGCATAGCATATAAAATAAAAATACAAAAAAAAATCTAATTTCTTCACATGGAAGAGTATCATATTTGACACATCAAGCTTTTAGGGTTAGGCTTTTAGCATTTATTAAAACAAAAACAAAAAAAAAATCCACTTGAAAACTTAAGTTCAGCTGCCTTAAATTTATAGGTATGATCACATTGGCTGTACAAGTCATTTCATCTTATATTAAACTGGCTTAAAAATAAAAAGGAATCTAACCAAACTGAGCAAAAATATCCAATTTAGTGCAGTTGGTGAGATTTACAGTATATGGCCAAAATGTAAGATGAAATCCTGATAGCTTGCAATGTAAATGAATGAGATCTTTATTACAGTTTAGCAGACTACTTAAATGAAATGCATGTAAATTTCAGTATCTTAGTAAGGTCATATTTAAATGCTTAATTCTATGATAATTATTGTGGGGGTAAAACATACAATGCAATGCAATTCAATGATGATTGAGAAATGTACAAATCTCAAAAGCTTGATGTATCATTTTATACTCACGTTTTAATATGATTTTTCTAAAAAATTATGTATAATTAATCAAGTAAACTTAAGTTGTTCTATTCATTATCTTATTATAAATCTTCATCAAAATCACAGGAAAGCAATTTATCTGGGAAATGTGGTTCAATATCTTTATACTGCCAAGCTTGACAATTAACCTTTTTAATGTCTTCTAGGCACAAGGAACAAATTACAATCACATAATTTTGTATGACATAAAAAAAAAAAATTCTGTGTGAAAAATAAAAATAATAAAAAACATAAATACAGTATTTGCAGATTTTATGCAGAATAATAATATAGTGCCATACGTGGGCCCTGCATGAGCTCATCTTTTTAGCATGTGCATTTTGCAGCACAGCACATACAAAATTACAGTAATAGAGTAAAATGTATGCGCTTTTTTTCCCCACATGGCCAAGATCTACTTAAAATACATGCTAAATATGTTGTAAACTACACAGCTTAGGAAATATATATATATATATATATATATATATATATATATATAGTGTGAAAAGCGAAAGGCAGCATGACATTATGTTGCTCACTTGGTTTTTATGTTGGTTTTAAGCTCAAACTCCACTGATGCTGGCAAAACTCACTCATTGCACATTGCATCCATAATCATGTGATTCAAATCAAAGCTTGCAAGGCAGAAGGAGGCCACCAGGGAGATTATGTTACAGATTGCTTTTCTAACATGCTGTACATACCCACACGCACATTTGAATAGAGGACACACACACTCACGTAAATACACTACAACATTTTATACATAAAATGTAAAGATATTCACAGATGAAGTTTTCCTTTGGGAACAACAGTTTAGTTCCGGTACATTTGAAGTCGCTTTTTAACATGGAAAAAAAAAAAAAAAAAAGTTGGGGAAGAAAAAAAATCACAGTAATCTGCTGTGAACTGAATGAATAATGGCTCACGGCTCATTTCTGACAGCTGCCTGATAGGCCTCAGACAAATTAAAAAGGTCAGACTCACAGAGAGTTGTTAATAGCTCAAAGGCTTTTTGTGGTTTATTAAGCATTGAAAAGGTGCACAGAATTGCCTGATATGTGAAATGAACTCCTGTGCAAGGCAATTTAACTGATCTGAAATCTGAAAGCGCAGTTTAATACTGATGATGTCGAAGGGATACAGTAGTTCTGTCGTCATTTCTCACCCTCACATCATTCCAAATCTACGTGCCTTTGTGGAACATAAAATCATTTATTTTGAAGAATGCTGGGTTCCAAACAACACTGGACCCCATTGACTCTCATTTAATGGACAAGAAAGCAAGCAAGCGAGCAAGCAAGCAAGCAAGCAAGCAAGCAAGCAAGCAAGAAAGAAAGAAAGAAAGAAAGAAAGAAAGAAAGAAAGAACAGAATGTGTGTGGAAAAGTTACCCATGCAAAACTTGCTTCCGCAATGCTAGGGTGATTTATGGGGGATTTTTTCAGCTGTATCATCATCTGCCTTGCACAGCATCTCATGACTAAGAAAACTAAAAAATGATCTCTCCTTAAGCCAAACAATTTGAGCTCTTGCTTGAGCAATAGCTAAGCTTATAAAATGTAACGTTTCCATTAAGTTATAAACATTTTCAAAACTTTCATTTTTTTTTTTTTTTTTTATTAATTTATTTATTTTGGTTCTTCTAACATTAAGGGGACATTCCATTCTATAATTTTCCAAACATTATGGGTATGGAAGGCTACTCTCGAATGTTCTCTGAACATTCCCACAACTAATTTCTATTCCAATGTTCTATTCTATTCTAATGTAATAACTCTGAGAGAACCTTGGCAAGTACTGTATTAATGAAGGATGAATCTATTTTTTGTGTATTCTATTGCTCTCTCTTTGTGTACATGGCCCTAGTTGTTTAGTTACAGAATAACTTAGCAGGTACTCTTGAATAAAGTTCTCATCTAAGACCAAGGTGTTTTTCATCCAAAAGAAAACAGCCCACAGATCTATTGGCAGCTCAGGACTATTAATCAACAGACCTGATTGTGGAGCCCAAGGCCGTTGATGGGAACATTTAACATTTCCACTAAGCTCATGAGTTGAAATCTTGCAACACACATGGCTAACCTGACTTTGACTGCATCCAGACTGCTCTCATTCAGGTTGCCTTAACTGTAAGCAGACAAATTTCAACTAATCACAGCTTGACCCTCTCCTCATTACGGAAATGATGTTTGTTTAGTGATTGCGTAGCGTTGCAGACACCAATTACCCACAAACTGAGAGTTCAACATTCAGTGTTGAAACGGAGACTGGAATGCTGTGATTTTTCCCTGACTCGCCGTGATTTCTTTTATAAAGGTGAACCTTGTTATTTTGGCAATATCTTATTGGCATGAATGCTATAATGTTGCAAAAGCAAAAATCCTCAATCATTTTTAACCAGTTTTTATTACATTTTCTTCACAAGTTTTTGCAAGTCATAGTGTTGCAATACCCCAAGCGCTCCCAAAAGCGACTTGTTTAGGCACTAAAGAGATTTGTTAGGACACATCAGTTATTAAAATTGGTGGTGAAATCATTTTAAACATACATTGGGAAAAATGATGTAGAAACAATTTTTCAAAAAATTGCTAAATTTCACAAACCGTTACAAAGAAGCAGCAAGTTACACATTGAATTAAACATGAAATTTTGAAGTAGAAAAACTGAAATAGTATTTTATTGTAAACTACTGCAATAATCTTTATTTTATTTACAACTTCAAAAAATCATTTTTTATAGTGTATTTGTAAAACAATTTATTTTGGTACAAAATTGTTTGAAAAAAGAGGGAAATTTTTAATTCAATTAAAAAATGAAGAAGGAAAAAGCTGATAATTCCACATCAGTAAAAACCAGTCTGAGACATTGCTGTAGAGGTTAAATGTGCACCATGTGCAGTAGTTGCACACTAGGGTTTTATTGTATATTTCTGTCCTTAAAGCTCTTACGCAACACAGTTCAACCTCCATTTCTCTTGCCATTACCTCACAGAAACCCAGAATGAGTATGAAAATAGACCTCTGTTTCTCACAGCTAGTGATATAAAAGCTCTGAGGTCACTGCAGTACTCTGAAAGACACAAACACGTGTTAAAAAAAGAGCTTCCAAATAGAATCAGTCATCTGGTTAAGCCTTTTCATCTGATATTACATAAACAGAGTTGCACCGGTGAGTCAGCACATATTTCTTGTGACAATTATTGTATTGAGTGCTGAAGTGCATCATGTTTGTCTCAGTCTCAGAGTCTGAGATGACACGCCAGCAGTCCATATTTGTGTTTACAAGGTGCCTGTATTGATACAGTGGGCCGTAGTCATAAAACAACAGCATAGCAAATTTTTGTGTAAGTCTTACATACATTCATACAATCAATTTAATAGCATAAAATATGTACAATTATTTGTCAATAAGTCAGTCAGTTAATCATTCAGTTCAAAGAATAAAAAATAAACAAACTACTTGCATTTAAAGAATAAGACAATTTTTTGACAATTTATTGATGGATTGCCAAAGTTTGTCAAGTTGGTGGCAAATTTTTTGACAGTTAATTTACTGATGGGTTGCCAAACTCTCTCAGGTTGGTGGCACTCAATCTTTGAAATATTATATGCTATAAGTAACCATTGCAGAATTGTATATTATGCTTTGTTTTCTGAGTTATTTCTGTATTTATTAACTTTCGGATGGGCATAATTTAGCTTTTATTTTTATATTTTCAGTTTTTATTTATTTATTTGTTTGTTTTATGTATTTATTCATTCATTCTACTTTTGCATTTATTTCATTTTTAGTACTTAAACTTATTTCATTTTAGTTAGTCGCCATTTTTCGCAAGACGCGAAATACGTACCAATAAGTACATATCACTGCAGTTTCCAACAGAAATTAACACTAGAGAATTTCAATTTTAAATGTTTTTAGTGGTTTTATGTAACAATTATAACACACTCATTAATTTGTCCACACTCTTACTGTGTTAAAATCTATCACCAGATAAGCTTACATATAAAATAATACAAAATGCATGTATGTATTATAAGCAGAAGGTGTGACTGCACAAGACTACACTATATTTATCCAGCTTATGTTAGCGCATAGGAGTGTGAATCATACAAGGTGTACATATGTGCGATTTGTTCTTTGACAGATGATTGATTGATTCTTTGTGATGTCTCAAGATGAAGAGTACTGTACTGTATATAATGTACATACCACATAACCGCACACACGCTGAAACATACATGTACACACACAACATGTTAAACGTGTCTCTTTGAGTATGCATTGTAATTATTATGGGTATGGTTTTATCATGGCTCTATTAACTTGTCAGCTAAACTTATCTTAGCTTGTGTAAAAGAAAAACACCCTCTAAAAACACAATCTGGTCATGTGACCATGTCAGTTAAAGATGATCCGACTTTCCCATAATAAAACGGAACTGTACCATCTGCTGGTCATGGAAACAGTACAATAGTCCTGTATTTACTTTCGATTTTCTAACAATCAAGTCTAGTCAGCTTTATTTGTAGTGCACTTTTCACAATGCATATTGTTTAAGCATATTGTAGGGGAAGTCGTGGCCTAATGGTTAGAGAGTCGGGCTTGTAACCTGAAGGTCACCAGTTTGATTCTTGCACCGGCAGGAATTGAAGGTGGGGATTGTGAATGAACAGCACTCTCACCACCTTCGATACCATGACTGAGGTGCCCTTGAGCAAAGCACCGAAC